>DWEI01000985.1:0-18322 GCA_018245875.1 Mysoria ambigua | reverse complement strand
TTTGTAGTGTTCGACCCGGGAATCGAACCCGGGACCTCTCGATCGGCAGTCGCATCTGCAACCAACCCGACCAACGATATTTTCGTATAAATTTTAATATTTTAAGATTGTCGGAAAGATAAAATATTACCAGTAAACAATGACTAAATATTTTTCTAAGAAATATTAATAAGATCCTTATATTAGATCCGATATTTATATTAGATCCGTTAATGTAAACAGTTACATTTAAAAAAAGCATTAAAATATGTAATTATTTTATAAATTATTAAACAACTGAACGTTGAATAATATGTTTATTTCTACCACCTCATTGTTGGATTTTCTGCAAGAGTGTACGCTGAGCAGCCGGTTCTATGTCCAATCCTTGGGTTAGCTTCTACTCTTAAGCTTTTATTAATTTGAAATTACGAAATATAACTTAAAGTCTGGATTTGTCTACATTTTAAGGTGTAGACACATTCGCTATTTCGAAGCGTGGCGAAAATTGGTGAAATGTCGGAGTATACTACACGTGGCTGCCTACCCTGTTGAGAGATACAGGCGTTACGTTTCGGTCTTCTGTTATTGTCGAAGAAGCATCTCACAAAGAACACGCCACTTCGATGATATTCGAAAGTAAAATATATGATAATGATTATTAGATGAAATGTAGATACGGTTTGAACAGAATCTATCTCCTCAGTAAACCAACACATTTCTTCTACATTAAACACTCCCTTCATACACGTAAGTTAGTCTCTGAAAACTTTGACTCCAACGTAAGCCATTTTTTAATTAAAAGTAACTGAAAAAAAAACTTTTTTTAACGAACAAGCTCTAAATGTTCGAATTTACCCCTTCGCATTTACTGAGTCTTCTTCGAGTTACAGCGCAATATTTACAAATGTTTCTTCGAGTGGCTCTCTTCATTGTAGATTTTCTTTTGCTTCTTCTGACAAGCATCTTGGTAGTTATTACGTCTCGTATAATTCTTTTGAAACGAAAAAATATGCTTGTATTTTTTATGTTCATTGGATCACAAGACGTAACATTTGCAGTTTCCTGTTTACTTAGGCCTAGACTGTATAATTTTGTTTACTCTGTCTCCTGTAATGTTTCTACCTTAGTTATCGTTTTATTGTAATATCTTGTTGGGTCACAAGACTTTTATTTGTGTGTATTGTGTGTGTACGTTTTATGTATTATTTTTGAGAGGTCAATTATTGAAAAGAATTTGTGTTTATATTGAGAATTTATTTCAAATCTATAGGTATAAAACTTTTTGAAGTAAAGAAAATAAGCAGACGAAAATATTTACAATTCAGGTTCATTATCCTTTTCATTTTGTGCTATACATAAATGAATATCTCTGTCTGTTTATAAAATATTCAAACTACGATCACGTACAACGTAGATGATACATATATGCAAAGCAATGTGTTCAACAAAGTACCTAATATCACAGACGTGAAGGCTTACGCAACTTAAACTTTCCTCTTACAAACAATTCCCAAGCTTCTTTCCAAGTAAAATGCAAGGTAAAATGCAAAAATATCTCACAATAATAAATCTCATCATCATGACCGAAATAGAGACGCCCTGAGACTTTTCGCAAATGTCTTATCTTGGCACTCTTAATGAGAAAATCCAAACTGAACAATCAATTGGACTGTGATATTGCCAGGTTGTACTCTTTTAGAGTATACTTTATATATGTAGCGAATGAAGTAACAATTTTTGAACTCTATATAGTGTTAAAAGATCATAATTCCAGCAGAAAAAAACCTCTGAATAGCAAATTTTTATATACATTTAGCTGAAGCTAAAATGTTAATTCGTTCAATAAACAAAAGTTTTACATATACGCGAAGCACACTACTAGCCTATGTAATTTCAATGTTAGACCTAAGCGTCGGGAACTGCAAAAGATGACGTCTTGCACTGCCTACGTTTGGCCTCGTGCGCGATTACAGTAGTAGTGTCTAAGTAGATCGCGCCAGACCAAGATCTATTAGTGCTGGTTTTAGACACCTCTTGCGACACGCCTTCTATCTTAATCGATCGAATCGATCGATTAAGATCGAAGGATGCATTACTTCTCCGCCTCATACAAATAAATTATACATCCGAATTTGACGCAAATTATAATTACCATTTTAACATCCAGTATAATCCTAACCAAGACTATGAACATATCAGAACATAAAGCTCCACATAATTCATAAGTATAAGTAGTTTCAATTAAAATAAACATAACGCATCATAAACCAATCTCTCTCGCTTTATTGATGGTAAACGTCCTCAGGGTCTGAAGAAAATAAGGTTTCATTCACTAGAAGAGTCAGATCATCACTTCAAGCACTGTGGCCGCATCAGGTGGGCGGGTCGGGAGGCGGCTGAGGCTCCCTCTCTCTGCTGAGAGGGCTTCCCCCTTCGGCGCCGTCGCAGCTGTTTCCGCTGTTGATAGCCACTGATGTTAAAGGTACCTGTTTAGCAACATTTAGAACTAAATTTACTTGCTTTAGTAATATTTTCTTGGCGTTTATTGTTAAGGTATGAGCCAATAAACGAACCGAATGAAATAATATTGAATCGTATTAGTATTATTAATGTTATTATTACTAGAGTTATTAACTATTGTTAAATATTTTCTTATCGTGCTTCCGAATAAGCTAACCTTTAAGATACAGTCTGCCTACTTATTAATAATGGAACCTTCGGCCCCAGCTCTCATTGTTGACTCAAAACTCTGTAAGCAGCCTAATAAGTTCTGTTTAAACAATATTAAGCCAATAATGAGTTGTTAGATCACTTGATCGAAAGGCGGCCCACTCGAGAGGGTCTGTTTCCTAGTAATTGTATGTGGTAATATCATTGATTGGTTTTTTATTAGAATTCTTTTTTTCTTGTAGGTATTGTTTTGAACTAGTAATAAGACCATTGTATTTATATCTGTATCGGAATCCCTTATGTTTAATAAATAAATAAATATTACATTATTTATTACTGTTAACGTTAATCTACACAACAACATCTAGACACATTTTTTGTTTTTATGCTTGGATCAAAGGAAGTAAAGAAGGTTATGTGGCGTATGACAAACTTAGACATTAAAGAACTTTAGATTATTTGCAACAAAACATTTATATCATCGTTAGAAATCGTACGTGAGGTCCAAGTATGAGTCCGTAGGTCCGTAACTAAGTAGGGCCCTTTTTGCTGTAGTTTGAGAAAATGCTGACACTTTTCATAAATTGCTGTATTCTAATTGTTTATGAAGATAGTGACTGCAAATTAAAACTAAACTGGGATATTAGTTCCTGTAATCTATTAACAACGTTTAGTAATGATTATACTTAGAACTTTTTTCCAAAAAGCTCTTAGTCCAATGAAGTTTCCTAGTGTTTTTAATATTGTAAAGTGCTATCGACCCTTAAAGGTCATTGTTAGATTTAAGGCTTGATCAAAAGACTCATCTAACACTAGCAAAAGTTGTAACGCTTTTGATAGATTAATTTACACGTTAAAATTTTTTGTTCTTTAATATTTCTTGCACAAATTATGACGTTTTATTGAAATTCCTAAAGATGAGCTCTAGAAATAATAAACAAACAAGTTTTTATAGCTCGACTTGTACAAGTATTTGAACACCTTTATCTTTCTACTTTATAATGAGTTTTCGCAAAGCGGTGTTGAATTTCAACTGTGAAACATCCTTTTCACTTTGATTCTTTTGGAAAGTCTACTGATATTAGTAAACCATTGCAATAATGAGTCACAGTTATGTACGTCGTTGTTACTTGGATGTAACTCTTTTTGTATGGCCCAACCTGCCTGCTCGGATCATAATCCGCCACGCTGTCCCACTGTCCCACAAATAATTAGTCATTAATTGTTCAATCTAATGGACGATTAATGGGGTAGAATTTAACTAGTATTCGTTTTTGATTCTCCAGACATTTTGCTTTCAAGTGGCAACTTTTTACCTAATGTTTACGTTACGCAGTATACTTATAAGGATTTTCGAATTTGCAATCGTGAATTATCCATTCTGATCTTATCGAATGAGAACGTACCATGGAAACTGCAGTACAGATATGTGCATCGGACCGTCGTGGCGGCGACAGTGCAGCATCGAACCGCAGGTCCAGTTGCAGCATGAACAGGACTGCCGCCAGCGTGGTTACGGACACTGACAACTGCGCAGCTGCAACTCCGATACAAGTTTTGTTACACCTGTAACAATGTTATTATTAAAAGTTACAGTCGGCAATATACAGCTATTTAAGGCACAGGATTTTTGTTGCAAGATCTGATGCAGCAGTGGAAGATTGTACTTTGTCCACACAATACAAATCAAGCTGATTACGGCATACAATATAATACATTATTAAAAGATTTTCTTTCGCCTTATTTTGAATGATCATTTGTAGTGTACAGTAATTGTCTTAAACTACAGTCAAGTCAAGAAAAGGGAATTTGGTTGAGGTCTAAAGTCTTTATCCTGTAACCAAAGCTCGCTCTGGGGTATACTAGTGTATGTTAAAACAAAAATATACAAGTTCGTGAGAATCTTGTATTCTATTTAAAGTCCTAAGTCATAGAGTAAGTATGACATTCTAAGTGATTCCTGATCTCTTATTAAAAGTCGCTTTCATTCACGAAGGAAAAGATAATGTCGAAATCAATACCTAATCGTTTGAACAAAGTAAAGACAGTTTTCCCCATCAATAACGACCACGACAGAGGAAGGACCAGTGCAAAAAGTACTGGGAAAATATTTTTGGCACTTTGTCGGTACGTTACAAGAACCGATGAATGAGATTGAGGTATTTCGTGCAAAGGCAATAAAATAATGATAACACGGCTTGTAAAAGGGCGGAAACGATTTACGAAAGGTTTTCGTTTAATATTTTTCGATTTCGAGATTTAAATCCGCCAGAAAGGAAAAAAGTAGGCGCTTTTTACCGATAAGATGAGCGAAAGATTAGATATAAAAGTAATGTGACAATTGCGGCATTTTATATTAAGCATTAAACGAAAGAGTCAAAGCAATATCGATAAGGATATTCCATATTATACGTTGGGAACACATTTCATTCACATTTCAAAAGTTGCAGTACAGTACAAATCAGTATGAATGGGATTACTATAATAATTATTTGTATTAATAAGCAACTTCAATAATAAATACACGATGGTATTTTACATACAATATATTTCAACAATACGAATGATAGTATGAATGATATTATGTACCTTCATTTATTAAAAAAAAAACATTAAGATTATTTATGAGGTCTGGTATCGTAATGAGGGAAATTAATTCGGCCTTTGTAAAAAAATATCGTTACAGAGGTAGAATATTAAGCGGATTACCAGATGTTAATTAAAATTCTAATAATAGAAGTACCGAAATTTTAATTACCACTGCAAATTTTAATTACCACATAAGGACTGTTTATACTAAAACGAACGATGTAGAAACTTGTATTGCATTCATACGGAACATTGTGCGATGTTATATTTTAATCCTCAAGAGAAAGCACATCTGTGTCTACATCAATAAGCACTTAAGCCTGTTGGGTTTTGGATACTTTTGTTATGTGTTATTTACTTGATGGTATATGGAACACATAGCGGTTCTATTTCTGTGAATTAAATAACTTAATTCAGATAACGATCACTAATGTTATTATACTAACGGATACACTTTTATAAATGCGTATATATTAAACTATGGTATTTTTAATTTAATACATTTTAATCGTAAAATCATAGTTATTCTTATGAATGTTGTACGTTAATATGTAGGTATATATGATTGAACAAATAAATATTTACGAATACATAAGATGATAAGCTGTAAAACATTCACTTATAGGTAAGCCAAACCTTAAGTAAAAGCTACGCCTTTTATAAAACAGCAATTGCATCCAAGCATGCACCTTCGTATTTTCCTTTTCGCATGCAATCATACACGCTCGCATGCTGGTATATCCATACATTACGTATGCATATGCAGAATTACAGCATTCATAGACGGATCATTTTAAATAGAATCGTAAGCAAAATGTACAAAAAAATTTTACTGAGCGTAATACTGAGTACCAAAACGAAAATCACTTTCGTTATAAATAATATACATTTACGCTTCCATCGGCATATCTCACATTCGAAATGTTGCCGTTGCCGAAAAAGCTCTCGAGAGCTTTCCATTACGGAACTTCTTAAAGCTTTCGATTGTATTGTTTACGAGGTGGAGATTTTGTCGAGATCTTATTGCAGCCTTCATAACGTTGCGGTGCTATTTGTCCCGGAAGGGTTGGCAGCGGAGTATAGTATACTTCCACGATTCGTCATTAGCGCTGCACACTTCCCAGTATGAAATAGAGTATATTGCTTTACACTTTTAAAAAAGATATAGACTAAGGTATTGAAAGAAATGAAATGCATCAATTTCAATTCAGTTAAATTAGCAGTTAAATTACCTTCGGTGTTTCGATGATACTGAGGTGACGTTAATCACTCTGCGATGATATTAAGCTAACAGCCCATGAATCTTATTCAGCTCGGGCCTCTTGAGAGCGGAACAAAAGCTTCTGACAGGTAAATAGGACACAATCAGACGGTACAATTATCTTAATGGCAAAGTTGTTGGTTGAAACCTTAATATAATTCATTCATGAGCTCCCTCAAAAGGAATTTGTGAAAGCTTTTCAGTTTTTCACGAGTATGGCCAAGATTTTTGTTGTAGAACATCCGTTATCAATCTTGCTTTCATCCGCTCTTACAGTGCTATAGATAGAATGCCTTCATTTTTCACTATTCACGAAAAGCCAATCTTTTTATACCATCTCCGACATGTGTCCTCTCTCTTTGATTCTCTAAGCCTTGATTGTGTGTTGTATGTCACACTGCGGCTATATGGGGATATCGTTTCGTTTTAATATAATATACGAGCACGTCGCCTGATATGTTCATTATGCACACTCACTGCGCTTCACTGGCGTCACTTCACCGAAGCGCGTCACTGGCGTATACGGAGCCAAGAGTCGTGTCATATATTTTGCAAATGTAGAATTTATTCTAATTTGTAATGAAATATTACATAAATTATAATATTTTACGTAAATATTTTATTGTGCGTTATTGAATGTTTAGAAAGATAATACATTCATGTTACAAATATTTTAGCAGGTAAAAATAATAATAATATGAACGACAGTAATAGCTTGAGTAAGTTTTTAGTAAAGTGCCTAACTTTTTAGTTTAATGTAATAATAGAATCGGTACAACAATTATGTGTATTAAATTGTATTCATTTATAAGCATATGATATAGTATCTATATGAAAACTCACCCGACGTTTAGCAAGGAGCGTATACAAATAGCCAACATTGCTATATGCGCAGTAATCGTGGTGATCCACAGTATGGTCAACGGTATCGCAGCGCAGGGCGAAGGCCCCAGAACCCTCCAGGGCGCTCCCCAGAGTCTGCTCGCTCGGGATCTAGCCGATGTCCATCCGCCGAACCCACGGCTGTAGTACACAGAGGTGGCTGAAAATTAAACAAATTTAGGGCAAATGCGTATTGTATAGAGGTATCGGTCTTCGCTCAAAGGCAAAGACAAAAATTAGTTTAGTATATAGGATTTGTAATCACATATAAACGTCATTACAAATAAGTCAGTTATATATATTTGTTAATACAATAATTTGGACCGTCCTTACTAGAGACTTACATCGCATTCGCTGACTATGTATTGTCAGTTTTATAGATTTTGGTAGTTCTGTAACAATAGGGGTCTTACCAGCAGCCAGAACCGTAACTACACCAGCGGGCACTCCGAGTCCTAAGGCTGGCTTCTGTTTCTCTTCCAACCACCCGACTGCCCCCACAACCAGCCCGCCTATACCGCAGACAATCTGTACAAGCAATCGAAATGTTTCACGAATCTAATGTATTTGAAATGTTTAATATATTGTATTTTGTGTGCTCATAGAGATTAATATCTTCGAAGCCAAATACCGTCGAGTATTGTGCACGTGTAAAAGAAAATAGAAAAAAAGGATCAGAAATATTCGATGATTATTCGTCAAACGTAATTTACGTAACTGGCTACATGTAGGTATACATTTGCACATTATTTATTCTTATATATACAGCTATCGTTCTTCGTAGAGTCGATAGCTGATCGTGAGATATCACAAGAGTATTCTGTCAAAGTGAGACGTATTTATTAACGCATACTCGTATCTAGATGGGACACTGCTCCAATTTAATATGATTCGACGCTAGATATGAAGCCTACATATTGAATTCCCACTGAAATATACAAATTGTTTGAACAATTGAGCAAACATAAGGCAGAAGTAGGCATCGCAAACCGAAATTATCTATTACACGATTGTTTGTTGGTTATTTATAGGTATATGTACGAGTATTTGGTACATTACGATGAACGTTACGTTGGTTTGGCATGGGTTCAAACAATTGCAGTCTCACCGCGAACACTCTGAGGCTTCATTGCCTGCGTGTAATGGTGAAGCATTTAGTTCCTATTAAAGAACAAAAGCGGCAGTTTGTGATAAGGTGCTCGGCTGATTTCTTTGATGGATTCTAACACAGCAACATGAAAAGTAGGTATGTCGTATTAGAAGCTGCCTTATCGATATCAAAGCGATCTTTTCCAAGCGACATTTGAATAGAAGTTACGAGAACTTCGTAGTATAAGACTGTATATGGAAAGGAATACTAGCTTTCATGAATACGAATGTAACAAAACGTAATGTAACGCCTGTAATACTCTATGAAGTAGGCAGAGGGGTGTAGTTTCACGTTTTACTAGTTGCAATTATGTCCCACAATGGAATAATAAGTAAACCTATTGCTATATACCGGGCATATTTCCAGATTCCGGGCTGGATGTTTAGAGTAGAAATTCTAAGTTTTCGAACCTAGGGTTTCGAACCTAGGAAACCTCGATCGACAGTCGCGCTTGTAACCACAGGACACTCCAGGCAGTTTAATAACAAATATTTACCATGACAACAAAGATATCATTATTAATGGCCGCATAGTGGGGAAAGTAAATGATAAAATCCACTGTGAAATTCCAATTTATGAAGCATAAATTTGAATGTTAAAATACTTCGAACCCAGAGATCAATGAATACAGACTTCACCTCAGTACGTTCCGTTGAAGTGCAAATACAGTCAAATGAAATAACGACAAATGTTGTATCAAGATAAGTAACATGTAATGCGTTCAGTTTAAAAATACGTTTAACGACATTTTCATTTCCATCTTTGTGCCTACATTTGACTGCCTTTCTAATTTAGATTTTCTAGTAGTGATTTTCTCTTCAGGCTCCGAGCCTGGATATGTGCCCGGTGCATGGAGATAAGCTCACCACCTATTCCATAGTGGGACGTAAACGTAACCGGTGAAACGTGGGAGTGTTCAGCATTCTTCTGCTTGCCTCTTCGGAGATTACAGGCGTGAATTTAACGTTAAAAAACATTCTAAAAAGAGAACACAGCACAAGTCTTACGATGTAACGAGACATGCAAAAAGATTCGTCATAATCGTGATGTTATGATACTCAATCAATGTGCTCAGATTGCTATTATTATATAAAAAAAAGAGAAACGATGCAAGAGCTTTTATAATATACTTGAAATTTTGATTTACCTGTAATACTCTAACGCGTAGCGCGATCGCAAAGGGATACAGCTGCGGGCTCCCCGCGAGGGCGTCCTGTTCGTCGCCCTTGGACGCGCCGCTCACCGCACTGCACACCGACTGCTTGCGCGACCACATCGCTGTTCTCGCGTGGAGAACTGTCACAAATAACACAAAAATAACATATTAATCATCCCATCAATCCATAAGTATATCTCAGTGATCTATTAAGCACGGTTTGAGACCTTGCTAAATCGGAAGTTGTAGATTTGATTACAGTTTAGAACATATTTGTATGAAGCGTATGAGTATTTCTTTTACGTATGGCCTTGAAAATATCTGTGTAATTGACGTATGTGTATATGTATGTTTATTAGTTATCTAGTGACCATTGGTATAGCTCTGGGACCTGGAGACGTGGAGCGTCATTCACTAAACCACCCCAGTATGGGTTCGCGGAAATATAGGTAACGGAAAATTTCCCTAAATGTGTCTTTAGTTCGGAGAACACATTGACCATTCGGCTCTTGTTACATTTGAATAACATTCTTTGAAATTCGCTGCAAACTTTTCCAACGGATTAAAAAAATATATTTCCTTTCTATTCATATTAATTTCATTATTACGAATATAATGATATTCGTTTGTTACTCTTTGAGGGGATATAATTTTAATTAGAATTGTAAATGGTTCATACTAAGAAAGGAAAAAAGGATAAAACATTATTAAAAGCAATGCTGGATAAAATGATATTGAGTATTAATGATGTTGTGGCGTTATTGATGTTGTAGGCGAATGGGATTCGAAAAGTAATTCGGTAGATAATATTGTCAATACGTACAAGCACAGTACGTCGGTTACAAACTGATATAAATAGATTGGTCATTGACGCATTAATATTTGTGATCAAATTCAAAAATTTGTCGGTATATCGACAACTTATGGTAAATTGAAATGATAGGTATTGAATAGTATTACCAAAGCAGAGTTACTACATATATGTTGACATGTAACATGGATGTAAGGTCAGCGACTGACGGCTATAGGCAGCGTCATCTCTTGGGCGGGGCGACGTCACTGGGGGCAGTTAACTTCCTAAGAGTAGCCGGGCACCGAGGGTATCCTCGAGGCCAAAACTCCTCTTTCCAATGCGGTGTAGTTCGTTACGGTGTAAGAGACGCCAGCAATGAATGCCAGGCCAGAGAATTCGTGAGGTTAATCCCTTAAGAGGTAGGCCGATTAGTATAGACCAAAGAATAGATGGTGAATTTAGTGCCATACACCGGATATCTACTAGAATTATTGTCTGATAGGAAATTTCAGAAATATCCAATAGCATCCATTTAAGAACTGCATTTTGTTTTCCAATAGCATTCGACCTGGGATTTGGAACCAGCAACCAGTAATGGCGCTCGGAAACATTCGACTAACGAAGCAGTGTTAAGGTTACTAACAGGAATATATAATAAAACTTCAATTGTAATTACACCAGACATTAAGGAGAGGACATTGGGAGGCCTATGTTCAGCAGTAGACTGAGATAGGCTGACAATGATGATGATGATGATGATTAAGGAGAAAGTTGTCAAACAACCAGTACCAAGACCCTGAAGAGTCCTGAGATACATAATAGTAGATATAGAGGTGTTGTAATCGGAAAGAGAGAGAGAGATACAAAAGGATACAGAAGGATAGATAGACAACTGTAGTTGAAGTTTTTAACTTTCGAATTATATTGTGAAATGTTATGCCCTTCTATTATAATTATTACTCGATAATGTAATTAATGTTAACGAGTCATTCGTTGACATTAATTACATTATCGATAGTGGTTAACGGATCAACTAAATTGGATTGGAAATATATTTCAACCAAGCCAATTTAATATTGCAATTGCTGTTTTAATAACTGGAATATGGTAGGCATACCAAAATATTGAAAATGAGATAAGATAGAATCCGCCCTTATCTACTTTATCGGTGAAGCTCGTCGATAATTATTTGGCAACGCTAACAGATTCAACAGTTTTATCTTTTTTTTTATACGAAGCTTTTTTGATGCATTGTAAAAAGAATTAAAACTTGCACTCGAGGTAAAATGTACGTTTAAAATGCAAATCAATGCGTGCTTCAATATAAGGATACATCTACATTGGAAAATAAACTCAATGTTCAAGAAATAAAGTTCATAATACACCGCGGGCAAGTATATATATACCTAGTACATGTTCTAAATTTATATGTATTTATAGTGCAATGAGATTGGTTGCTAATACACCACTTCAAATTGCTCTATCCTCCATGGATATCAGGCGAGTTTCATGAGGTGTCATGAGTTGATTTCATTATTTGGGTTAATGGATGAAGGTTCTGAGAACCAAGTTTCCAAGTTTCTTGGGCTGCCTCTTCTGCAAAGCAAGCTATTTTCCAAAGCAGTCGTTGTTTCATTTTAAAGTACGAGAAGTGTTTTAAGGAATGAAATTGGAATAAATGCTATTTAAATTTAAGCTAGAGTCATGTATCTTGTCCAAATAAGTCAGATACTCGCTGATAGGAGGGTTAGAAGTTGTCGTAATGGGCACGCCTGGATGTAGAGAATGATGGACGCGGAAGAAGAATATGATGTCTGTAACGATAGAGACGTTTGGCATTGTGGTCTTTGCCCACCTGATATGGGATCTGGTATGATGGTATATATAAATAAATCCACTAGTAGAACTACTAGTAGACGAATGTGAAAAGAAAATGTATATATGTACGAAATAAGGCTTCGACGTTTCACCAATCAACAGTAAGTTGGCGGAAATTGAAACATGGCACGCTAGATCCCTTAATCATCCTGAAGTGCCTATTGTCTTACAGCGCTTGCACCCGGATATAGACCCGGTCTATCGAGCGTATTTACGCTCGGTCGAAATCCAGTACGAAATTCGATTCGTGAAATCCATTTCCACGTAACGATATAACGGGGTGACAAGGTAATTTTAACTGAAACCAAACTTTGGATTGTTAGTGACAAGCGGAGGCTTAAACTTTCGATTACAAATGCAACGACAGGTGTAATATAAACAGGCTTTTATATAATATAATATCTGCTAATAGTGGTTCGTAGTTTAGATATGGCAATAGACTTATTACCTATTCTATACTGCTCTGCCTACCTCTTCGGGGATTAAGGGAGTGATAGTGTGTATAACGTTCACTTTTAAGGTAAAGTATTTTTCTGTGACATCGATGAACGCACGATGATTACTTTCGAGACAAAGCGATACAAATATGTTCGATCAGCTGAAAGAGTATGCTGATGAGAAAATATGACACAAGATGGAATATTACAAGAACGCACCTGCTGTTTGGGAACTTTTCGGGAGTTTTGTATGAAGACAAACAAACAAAGGAAGTCGTCCATTACATTTCTAAATTTCTAACCGTGACTTCTCAAACAAGTTATTCTTTATGTGAGTTGTATTCAAATGGCGTAAGTAATTTAATATATTATTATTACTTTTTTGCCCTACACGGACTTGGCGGGATAAGCAAGAGCAATACGTGACATCATTTCTGTAATCCCCGAAGAGGTAGGCAGAGGAGTGTACTCGTACTGCACTCTCACGTTTTACCAGCTACGTTTACGTCCCGCTATGAAATCGTTTATGAGTTTATTGCTAAAAACTCCGAGCTACTACTTAACTAGTGGATAATTTAAAACACGTATCATCACGCCTGTAATTGCCGAAGAGATAGGCAGAGGAGTGTAGGACACTCCCACGTTTCACCTGTCACGCTTATGTCCTATTGTGGAATAGGTGGTAAGTCTGTTACCATATACTGCGCTCTAATCTGCACTTTAAATCACTATTAGACAATGTCAATTAAAAAAATATATAGTGCTTGGCCCGGGATTGAATCCAGGACCTTCAGATCTGCAGTCGCGCTTGCAACACACTCACGCACACGTTTCTATGTGATTTCGAATCCTATATAAATAAATGATTTTTGACTTTGACTTTGAAAACACGAGTAACGAGCCAGTCTATATAAATAAGTTATGATAGATCTCAGAAATCTTGTTCCCGGAGTTAAGATCGCAGCTCTAGGCCAACAGGCTATATAAATATATATAGGTACATATATTTCTGGAGTATATATCATATGTTTTAGAGGAAACTTCACTAATTTCTTTACTTATTTTTGCTCCCAACTATTGTGTATTGTAATATAGTTTGCAATGTACATAAAAATAAAACGAGAAACGACTAACGTTTCCGGAACAATAGTGACTTCCCGATGGCGCGTATTTCGTCTAGTTTAATTGGTGCACACTCGTACAGATGACGGCGCCAATGCGTGTCGATACAATCCCATTGTACTGAAAGCTGCGACCCAATTTTGAAAAGTCACTAACATTTAGCTGCACGACAGTTGCAAATATAGTCAGGCAGTGAACTATATATAAGTACCTACCGGAACAACACTACCGCTACAAAGTCATAATTTTTTATTGTTCCATTATTGGACGCAGGTCTACTCTCAGTATGTGACGAGTTAATGTCGTGGAAGGCGATATCGGATCAAAAAATGTCTTCCATTATATTATTCAAGTGGGTGTGAATTCCACTTAGCTTTATAGGAGCATTACATGTTATGGAAATCTAAGCACCTCCAACAAATAAGTCATAATATTTTTGGCCATATAATAATTGTATCTTCATTGATAATATAGATAATGTATTAAAATGCATATGTCAAATTAGATTAAAATGAAACTAATGAGATAGAGGCTGGATTCGGAAGGCCCGGGACCGGATGGAGTGGCGCCGATTAGGGGAGGCCTATGTCCAGCAGTGGTCCTCAAGAGGCTGACGATGAATGATACATACATTTTGAAACCTTTTCAAAAGTCTATAGTGATAAAGTCAGTTAGAAAGAGCCTTGACCTTTACTGATCCATACTAAAAATTGAGATTAGTATAAGACTGAGGAAGCTTTCATTAGCGTTTGTGACAACAACATTTTAAAACTTACGACTACACTTTATTAACACGGAAAGCAGTTACGAAGCAGCGATAGCGTAGGTTTAGCGTCCCACTCTGGGGGTCCTGGTTTAAAATCCTTGCGTAAAAACCTGTCTTTTCTAAAATGCGTGTTTTAAGATAAAAAATAATTGTCGCAATTGAAGTCTATAAGTGTAATAACAAAAACACTGACGTAGATTTAGGTACAAGATTAGTAAATAAATGATATATTCGTACAATAGTGATAATGGAATGTTAATGGAAATCTGGTGCAAGATAAATCCAATGTTGCCTAATTATTCGTAAAATAAACGTTTAAGTGAATATAGATAAATGTGCATTAACTCTTCTATGATTTTACGTAACATCACGCCTGTAATCACCGAAGCGGTAGGCATAGGTATGTAGAACATTAACACGTTTTATACCAGTTACGTTTATTATGTCTTAGTATTCGAATTAATTAGTATTAATGAAATGCTAATTGTTGCTTATATTTTTTCTTAAATGTATGAAGTTAAAGTTATGATATTTATAATATTTTTATTACTGCCATTACAATAATCAGAATGTACCTGAATAGATCTGTAGAGTCGTGGAGAAAGGTTGAAAGATTTAAAATGATCAATTTTGATTTGTTTATTAACGGTAAGAATGAGTAAAAAAACAACCTAATATCACGACTATAATTTACGAATTAGCAGCATAGAATATTAACATATAGGTATCTAAATATATGTTTCGCGCACGGTAGGAAAATGTATTTTGTAATATTAACACTAATGGCTGTTATTACACCCAAAGGTGGCGACTGTTACGCAAGATAAGGTACAGGGGCTAAGAAAAATTGTATGTGCGTGAAAAGGATTTTTCTCTGCTCTGAAGAGTTACAAATTATAGATTTTTGGAATGGATGTGTCATGCTTGGTATATAAATTTCAGTTTAAGCAGTTTCTGGTTTGTGTTTAAACACCATAGTCACACTAGGAACCACATAAAACCGTTTTTATCCCGTGATAAAGTACATATATTTTATCGCAGTACTTACTATTAAAATATATATAATGTCAAGGGAATTTTGCTTCTGTGAGGAAATAACAGGAGAATTATGGGACCTTACAACACCCCTCAAATACAAATGGAACGTGTTTCATTTTGTACCTAATACTAAAGTTGATGATAGATAATATCGAGATATTATTGATGTTACTTAATTGAATAAACTACACTTTTTTTAAGATTCGATTTTCGTAAATTTTAGAGTCCATTCAGTGCCAAAAAGTCAACAAAAATTTTGTCAACAAAAAAAATCAACAAAAAGTTTGATGAAACTGTTCGTAAGAATATATTAGTATTTTAATCTTGAAACTTCGAACGAAATAGTTCGCTAATATATGGGTTAAACAGAAAACCAGGTTGGAAATAACGAGAAAATAGCACCTAGGCCAACCGAGTCTCAATAATGGAAATAACAAAAGCAATTGTACTCATTCTGAAACTCATCATTTCTCGTTGAATATCACCAAAACAAAACAACTTTTCCAATTCGCCAAGTGAAAACTTTGTAATATTTCTTTAAGTCACCTCAAAAGTGCTTTATCTCTGTGTCGATGACATCAATAATGTTTGTATTCACTTGTAAATGTATTTTCGATATATCATTTCTATATAATTGCATTTCATGTTAAAGTATACAATATACCGATTGCAATATAGTAGAACGTAAATATAATTCGGAATAAACCTGTGTCCATAATTCAATACATCTGAATAAGTTGTTCACTTTTAATTTATTAATACTTTCCATTCTTGGCCAATTTAATAATACATCGGAAGACGAAAAAGTAATTTAAATTTGTAACATGATTGTATTGTGAGCGTATTGGCCTCTAGTTTTGAGAAGCAATGAATATTCGATCAGTCTACTCTGACTTCTTCAACCAGAAAAACTCACGACGAAGTAAGACGTAGAGTTTTATGTGAAATTACTGTCGACATATTTCGCAACATTTGCGTTTTTATTTGACCACAAAAAGCAAAGGGAAATTTCTTTGGCTTTTTGATAGTATATTCAGAATATACGGCTTAAATGACCCCGACGAGGTAGGCGGTGGAATGCAGTGCACTCCCACGTGTAGTATACATTTGTATTTGTCAAAAGGGATCCTTATTTCAGTGTTTAGTTTTGGTTTTGATGGAAACTACTTCAAACCGGAAGTTCGGAATATTGATTTGATTGCGATTCCATATCACGGGGGTGGGATGGGAGAGGCTGTCTGTCACCGAATTAATTCAAAAGTTTGACTATCTTGGAATTGCTGACCTGATTTATTTTTTAATACACCTTTTTCTTAGATATTAACTGCCTCGGTTGTCGTGTTGGTTGCAGATGCGACTGCCGATCGAGAGGTCCCGGGTTCGATTCCCAGGTCGAATACTACAAAATTTTCTAATTTAGATTTCTAGTAATAGTTCGGAGTCTGGATATGTGCCCGATGCATGACAATAGGCTCACCACCTATTACATAGTGGGACGTAAACGTAAGCAGTGAATCGTGGGAATGTTCTGCATTCCTCTGCCTACCCCTTCGGGGATTACAGGCCTGAAGTTACGTTTTTCTTAGATATGTTCTTCAAGTATAGAGTCTAAAGTCCTGACCTGGCTATAAAGTACGAAGATTGTGATCAATTAAAACGTAGTTAAATATAGTAGGGACTTTCGGCAAGGCCATCCTTGTTGTGCAGTTATGAGTATCAAGCATTAAGTATTCCGCATTGTATCCCATAAGACCAAAACTTCCAAGCTAGTACTGCATATGTTATTAACATCATAATTCACAGTGTTGCAAACTTACTCTACGTATTTGAAACACATTATTATACGAACTAGTAATAGGTACATGAATCGCAAACTCAAAAAATCCTTGTTACCTGCATTCAGATCTTCACAGATTTCCTATATATAGCATCTGACGTTAGATCTGATTGCTGCACACACAGATCTTGTTTATAAATTTCAAAAATGTTCAAAACGCTGTCCACGGTAAATCAATCTTTATTAGCGGTTTCGTTTTTACGTCGACACTTTTATTCATCCTTCGAGACTGTTCCATTTCCCGGGACGAAACGAATTATACTTTTGTTTGACAAAATAAAGCGTATCGTTGTATTTTCACTTCGATTTGAATGTGAAACGTTAAGGTTTGTTTTATATGTATTGTTTGCTGGTACATCCTTATGTAGTAAAGAAATGGAAACTAATATACGTGGAAATCCACACTATGTATGAGATATCCCACATACAATATTCTTTCCTCTGTACAAAAAGCGGCTCGATAACGGTAACGCTGTGTCTCTTAGGCAACATTTTATTTATTTAGTTACTCTTTATTTCACAACCTACAAAACAAGGTTGTTTATACAAAAGGCGGACTTAATGCCAAGTGGCATTCTCTCCCAGTCAACCTTCGCTGATGGTACATTAGGGCAGAAGAAAATAATATACTTCAAGGTCAAGAGCATGGAGCTAATGAATACCTATTAAGCGCTTGTATTTTTGTATTACATAAGATTTAGCCCCACTGAGCTCCGTCAGCACAATACATACGGGTGAACTCTGCAGAAAAATATCTGCGA
>DWEI01000984.1:0-18327 GCA_018245875.1 Mysoria ambigua | reverse complement strand
TAAATTTAGATATCTGTCATAAGACTGCAATGTATTGGTTTGTAGGTTTGTAAGGTTGTAGGTTTCTTATATTGAGTCTGTCATAGCGCCAGGTTACAAAAACGAACAGGCGTAGGACTGTACAAAAATGCCACCTGTCTGAGATGCACCATGTCAGCTTTGTTGCCAACGAGGGTCAGCGGCACGTCGGGCTGCAGGCTCTGCCTGGCGCGGCGCACGTAGTTGAACGACTCGCGGTCTGTGATCGAGTACACCAGGAACAGGCCGTCCGCCCATTGCGCCACCTCAGCGCCCGGCAGCTCGTCCAAGCTCTGCAATATTCCCGTAATAGTGTCCACGACGTCCAGGGTAACCCACGTGTTCTTTGCTACCATGAGATCATGCACCTTATAATTTATTACAAATTAATACTAACGATGTGTTTAATTAAAAAAAAACATTATTTACATCCTTGACGTGATTTAACGTGTAAATAAAAATTTACCGACTTTATTTTGATTTATGTTGACATATTACTAATTTAGTGTTTAGTGTCCGTAAATGCAAAATCAGGGTATTCTGCATCCGGTTTCTAATCATATCATATTTGTATGATGGACAGACAGTAATCGGCCAAAAAATTTTTCGTCAATTATCACATCCGTAAAATAGAAAATTAGTACTATTCATATATTTTTATTGGTATAGCTTATCATAGGGCAAGAAAGTATATAAGAAAATAAAAATAGCTTTTGCTGAAAATTTTCAGCGCCCACGACATGGTAGGTAGGTACGACGAAGTGTATTAATACATTTTTATAACTACTGTACAATAACATGAAAAACCTAGGTTGCTTTGCATTTAAATGGAATATAATTATAAACTAAAGGAATTTCAAAATAATTAAAAAAATATTACTTATTGGTATAGTCCCAAATTATTACCTTAGGGCAAGTGTCCAGAATCTCGAAAAGTATCGGTTCGCCGTCTAATAGGGCCTCGTGTTTGTATTTACTATCTGAAAGGAATAAATAATTAAACATTATTAATGACCTTTTACCACATGTTCACGAGGAAGCACGTCAGATCTATAAGGATTAAGATATTTGACATTAAATATAACAATACCGCTACATTTTAACAAGGTACAAATAATGAATACCTAGATACTATTAGAACCATCAAAATCCATATTCAATCAACAGCGTCGAGTGGATGTATTAGAAAAATTAAAATAAATTAATTATTAAATAACACAATTTATATTCATTAAATTAGGTCGTTCAAACAAAAGATATACAAAACGTCCATTGACAAAATCTGTAATCATTTTGTCGTCATCCTTAGTGTCTTGATCATATGAAATAGTCACAGCTGAATTATATATTCACAAAGTTGGTGGCCCGGCATATGTTTAGATCACTGTGCGGCCTGATCTGACGGGTCCACGGCGGAACTGTCGGTTCGGACACGCGTCGGTTACGAGATTCGTTATCGTAGGGCCGGCCGAACGTCACACCTGGGCGATAAACATTTTTATAGTAGATGATTATTAAAGGTTTTTGAATGATGTTAACGAGCCAGTATGGCCTAAGACGCTAGTATCAATATATGGGACTAATTGTTGTCCTATGATAAGAGTAATTAGTAATGATAGTAACTAATGACTAAATGATAAATAAGACTAATTGATGTCCGTCACTTGGCTCGCGTTTCTCTGGGAATTGTATTTTGTAGCGGGATAGAAAGTTTCTTTTGTCGTAATAATATAAAAACTTAAGTACTTTCATTAAAATATCTATGAGTCATAGCGGGACGTAAACGTAACTGCGAAACATGGGAGTGTTTTGCATTCCTCTGCCTACGATTTCGATGATTAAATAGTACAAAACTGTGTCGTACAATAATCTAGGCACTGGTGATAATTATAAACTTCTTAAACATATTATAATTGAGAAACAATCACCGTTAATTATTTGTAAACAGCATTGTTAAGACCACCAAATTATTCAAAATGTATTGTGTTCCTTATAAAAACCATATAAAAAATTTCAACCGTCATTTTTATATGATTATTTCTTAGCTTCTTATATCAAAATAATAGTATTCTGTAAGTCTAACTTGAAACGTACTTTAAGTATATCTATGTAACCGCAGTTCTTTTTATAAACAGCGAACAAGAAAAAAGAGCCAGAAACGATGAAAACAGTGCACCGTCAGTCGCTGGGTTGAAATAAAAAAAGCACGGAACGCTGCCTTTGTGAACTGGGAGCTGAATCCCAGGAGGTTTATGTCTTTTCGGATCAGGCGGCTTACCGGAGGACGAGCGAAGGAAACTCCTTTCCCTCATAAATATTTACTTTATGAAATAACGCGCCCCGGGCTCGGCTTAGTCTTACATACCGCCTGCCGGCAGGTGATAGCTGCCAAATGACAAAAAACAGTTTATTTATTCCCTATATTTCTATTAGGAAAATACAAGCCTCGGTAATATCTTCAGCCCTCGAGACGCAAGCTTTGCGAAGCATTTTCTGTCGCTAGCCGACCCAAATTATTATGAATGGGCATTCACCATTTCACATGTTTCAATAATACCCACACGTAAATATATTTACTCGTATTTATGTAAGAAGATAACATTATAACTCGTAATTGACAATACGGTGTAATGTGATTCGAGAATATGACATAATGAGTATTACGGTGTTACAGAACGATGAATTAGTAAAAAGTAAAGTTAATTGAGTTGCATGTTAAAAAAAAGTTATTGCGAATAAGGTTTGTCAATATTAGGGTTTGATAATATGTATTATAAGTGTGGGATAGTTGGCCAATAATAACACTGTATTAGTTAATAACTGTTTATATTTCACTAAGGATCTGGGCGGCGCAACAACTCAGACCTTTAAATTATCTTAAATGAATGTCCCTGTAATATCATCTTACCCTCCTTATATATATACAAAAAGTTGAGTTATTACAACGAGTCAATATAGTACATAATTAACGAACAATAATTTGTATTCATGAGTAATAATACAAATTTATGTAATTATGATCAACTTAAATGAATTATTGACATATATAATTATTCAACTACTGGCAGTGTTGCCAGTGATATGTGAAATATGACAGTTGCCACCTTTGTTTTGTTTCGCTCGACTGTCATACGAAGCGCAACAGCATATGCCGCATTGTATCCGTGTTTCCTCACGCAAGTTAGCCACTTGCGGTGTGTATTGTACCCTTGTACACCGTTTCGACAGACACCATAGTAAATTCAAACTCACCGAACTATCAGATAATTAATTCACAATGCTGTTTACAATGTTACTCGCGAGTTAACACGCCGTTCACTGTATGGGGAACGATGGAGGCGGGTGACGTGCGCTAGGTTCGAATTGTGCTCGCTACGAACGCCGCTAGTTGCGTGATAACAGTTTACGTTTAATTCTATACGAAGTGTTTCCAATTATTGTAGTGTAAATGTTAAAGTGTAATTGAATATGCTTTGTTAATACCACGCAATGGTTAACAAACGCGTATATCGAAACTTGACTGTTATGCGTCGTCACGCGTGAAAGTATATTAATTATACAAGATCAATGCTTCGGAAAACGAAGACATTCTGAGAATTTAATTCAGAATTTTAAACTTTATTGTTACCTAATTTATCATAGCGATAACCGTGTGAAAGTAAAGTAAAAAGAAATTGGTCACCCATGAAATTGTAAGATTCTTAGTGAAATTGATTTGAAACACATAAATACGAACGGGTATAGATTTTTTTAATACCCGGGCCAGAACAAATATTTGTGCTCATCATACAAATATTTGGCCGGGGTAAGAATCGCATTGATGGTCTTCAATCAACAGTTGGATTCACAAACGGGTAAGTCCAACAAAACGAATTCTCGTTTAAAAAACATTCAAGGTTAATAATACTTGATTAACAAAAACATTAAAAGTTAATAATACTTGTTTAAGAAAACATTAAAAGCTAACGTATGTATAGATTGTATTGTTCCTTTTCCTCCATTTTCACTGCAGCGCAAAAGAACACGGGAACAGCATGAGGGATGCGACGCGCTCGTGGAAAGTAACACCCAATTAGCGGAAATAGATCGCCTGCGAACTCGGCCCGCTCGAATGAGTTTGACAACCGCTGGCATACGGCTTAAATTTAAGTTATCACTCGGTCTATTTCTATGTTGTTTATTGGTGTGTGTTATTCGTTTTAAACGAAACTTTCAATTAATATTCGTTAATTATCTCGTGAAGCAAATTTGTGATAACTGAACTATGGCGGACTCTTCGAAACCTACATTCCCCTTCAGGGTCGTAACAGGTGTCAGTAGGCGCAGTAGTGTATTCGTTTGCTTCTCTGTTCGATTTATTAAAAATAATTTTCACCTGGCCTCCGCAACTTTGAGTTTTTTCATGAGAACTTTTTTCATAAGTACATGCTGCTCAATCATGTACTCGTATATCTCTCACGGAAATAAAAAAGGCGAAAAAGTTAATAACTTAGCCGATAAAATACTTAGTGTCTATCTATCGAAATAGTTCTCATATTGACTTCAGTTTTTAATACATATTAAGCAATAGTTACACGAGCGATGTTGATATATATATGTATTATATATATTTTATTCAAAGTCAAGTTCATGAAACGATCGAATGCGAATAATCGAATCGAATCAAATCCAAGCGTAAATAACTAAGCGTAAAGTCAATTGACATAATCTAATATATCGTCCACGCTCCGTTAAGCATATGTGAACGCGCAAAATTGAATAGAAAATTGTGGAGTAACGCCTCCATGAAAAATTATTTAAGAATAAAATTTTCATTTTACTCAGTTGTTACGGTGAATTTTCGGTTTTGATTTCATGAATTTTCATTTTTTAAAACACATCCGTACACTGCTAGGAAAAGAATGATAACTTAACAGGTTAACGAACTTAATATCCGGTTCTTTTTGTTTGTGTAAATTTTGTGAATATTGATCGTAGAATAAAACGTACTAAAGTACAAAATAAGTACATAAACGAAGTTTTATTTTCTCATCATCTTATTAATTTGGATATAATTAAGTTACCTTTACCTTTCAAGCAGGACTTATCGTTAACGACGCCATTTGTAATCACTATAATGTGCCTCGCTGACCAAATGCGATCTGACAGAGTTCGACCCTCTCAGAGAGATGCCATACAGTGCCCAAAAACTGTCTTTGACTTTGCTGTTATACATAAACTTAAAACGCATATTTTTATTCATTTTTCAAAGAAATAATCCCAGCATACTACAGTGGAAGTATGGATACTAAACTAGTAATCTATCAACATAACATTGAAAATTAAACACATATTTATGTCAGTAACATAAACTATGCACAATAACAATAGCGAATTGTTACGATTACGCAAATAAACAAGAAATCAACATAAACATGACGTATGTGATGGGAATAAAAAAGGAATTTCCTCTCGACACATCCCCGCGTGTTGTCAAATTTGACGACATATTTCTATGGACGTGGAATTTATGAAATGTGTTCTGATTTTTATTGTCATGTAGAAGAAATTCTGGCGATTGCTCCGGCACGTCGAATGGTCGATGAATCGTTCGTACAATACACAAAATATAATATTATACCGGTTCGATTGTTACATAAGAATCATAATGATGTTGCTTTCAAAGAATATCGGCAATATTATTACAATATTATTTGGATGTCAAAGCACAATTGTAATCTTAGTACTATGGAATATTTTTTATTGTAACAGGAATGTTATGTGCTAAAACCCACAACATCCTAAAATTGTTGCTGCTTCAGACTAGTTTTGTTGCTATGAATCCACGATAATTCTCCAAAATTTTCATTAAAAGCCTAGATTAATATAAAGTACCAAGGCTTCGCGTACTTATCCACATTTTCAAGTAAAATATAAGTTACTGTATATCTTGAAAACTAAAACTTAAATAATGAAAAGACACGTGACATCGATTAACACTACATTCTTAAATGTCCTTTGTCACTAAAGACTACGAGTACTTGAATTTTCCGTTCGTCCTTATAGAGGGTAATAAATATGATTCAATAATATATCTATGTGTAATGTGATATTAATGTAATGTAATATTTTACCGTGCTTAAAGATGAATGGATGGCGATATTGTCATTGTGTCCCGCTGATTGCGCTGGTGGCGGTAGTCGGCCAGGGCGTTTATTGTGGCTGAATAGTCTGCGCCATACTGCTATTCGTTACTACCGTATTTAGTTTACTTTTATAACATCTTGACAACCCAGCAGGGGGTCAAGGATTTATTCTCCCTCCGCCCCGATACGGATAATAAATTTGCTAAATAATTATCTTATAGTATGAAGCACAATATGAAGGTACAGAAAATTATTGTAAAAATTATATCAATCATAGTATAAGTGTAATGAGTTATTACAGTAAATATTAAAGACGTGGGACAAATATTGAAAAATTTAAAATATTCAATGTTAAATCTAGCACAGGTAAAAATTTAAAATATTTAATCCTAAATCTAGCCCAGGTAATAAGTACAAAACCATATCAATTTTTTGTGGAAATCTGCGTTCTTATAATTTCTCTCAAGCAACCAAAATTCTATATTTTCAGTTCGAGTTCAAATTTTTCTTGATTAAAGGATACGTTTTCTGACTAGGATTAAAAACTTCGGCGCAAGAGCAAGCACCCCCGAATTATATTTCCGTCTCAATTTAATGAGAGTTCCAAGAGCAATTTACATTATTGCCCGCTCAGAGTCGGATATCTAGTTAAAAGCACAATCCAAGTAACGACCTAACGATAGTTCGCAATTTAATGCGTTCGGGACCAAATATTTCACAATGTATAAAAAAAAAATGTATTTTCCCTCTGCTGATTGTGACTCCCCTAAAGGACCCTCTGTCGCAGACCCTTAGCCGGAATATAGTGTCTTAAGGATTAAGACTAGACACCGCTACATACCCTGGCCGCCTATGGACGGCAGCGTAAATGTTGCGAGAAGCAGTGTTCTGTGATTCCTAACCTGCATGCACAGCATGGCTTCAGATCCTCTTAGGGAAGGCGTTTGTCCAGCAAAGGATGTAGCTCATAGATAATAATGGTGTTTTTTCGGAGGAGAAAGTGAGCAGCGTTTGTCATGTTTAGTGTCTCTATCATTACAAGATTTAAATATTTATTCTTCTTCATTTTCCTTTTTTCTTATTGATCTTCTTCTTCTTTTCATTTTTCATATTTTTATCTTCTTTCTTCAAATTTCGTCTTTCTTCTTCCTTAAATTCATCTCTCGCGCGAAAAAGACGGATATCGTGAGCAGCATTTATTGTAAATAAAATCTGAATGTACATAAATAACGATAATTATAAATATCAAAATCGTTAAAACCACTGATAAGTTTTATTAAGATGGATACAATGGGAACGGTAAATTTATTAATTCAACCTGTGCAGTAATATTTTTAGAAAATTCCGCTTTCTGGGAACATTTTCACGTGTACTAAGCTTGACCTAATTGACATAGCGATGTTGCTGATATGAGAAACTTTTTTCCATCTGCATTTTTAATACACATTCGTCAGATCTGGTAACTTCTAAATCTCTCATTTGTTAATCTGTCCTATACGGTCAACATAGGTGACTCTTGGTAATTATTGGCATTATTGGCATCTGCTTCGACGTACCCATTTCAGCTGATTCATGATTATCAATAATTAATAATAATGTGGTTATGTGCGGTCATGTGTTAAAGATAACGGTCGGTTGATTTAACCAAGATATTAATAAGGGTAGATTTATTAGTTTTCCTCAATAAATTGACATAGTGTATCATCGATATTATGACAATTATTAAAGGTATTCAAATAAAAGAACAAAGTAAAATGTAATAAAGATCTCTGCAGACATCCCATGTCACGCGAAAACAAACACGCACTAGTAAGTTTGTGTAGCGTGTAGCATCAAAAACAAATAACCAATATACGAATATTGTCAAGTAAATTCTTCTGTTATTGGCAAAATTAAATTGGTTGTTCAAAAATATAAGTAAATGAGAAAACCGGGCAAAGCTACGAGCGAATGATAAGAGTAATTTGTGAATCGAATCAAGTATATCTACTGAGAATATCATATATACTAAACATTTGAACATGTTTATTGAGTTTGATATCGTAATAGATGTAAAATAATGTAATATCACGCCTTGAGATGGTAGGCAGAGGGGTTTAAGACACTTTCCAGTGTTTCCAGTTATAAATTAAGTCCCGCTATGGAATCAGTAGGGCCCATATCCACACTCCAATCCACTTTCATAAAATTTGAGCTAGAAAAATTCAACAATGACCGACCCGAAATTTGAACTCAGAACCTGCTAGATCGATAATTGCGCCAGCAAACATCATGACAAGCGAGGCAGTCAAATAATAGGTTTTATAATTCTTGTATTCCAGGCAACATAGTATTAGAAATATTACGTCATAATGAACTAGAAAAGACTGATGTATCATTAACGGCAAACAAAATATTAAATTATCTTACGTGAATTATAGCAAGTCATTGTTCGAATATTTTTTTATAAAATACGTATTTGTTATACGAAATTTATATTTTCAAATATACACAATGTATGTCTCATAATTGTTTTGATGCGGATATATCCCCGTAGCTAATGAGGACATTATCCCTTCAAATGTCGCCGGACGCTGCGATGTGACTATTGGGAAAACTGACGCTGAAATAACTATCGCAACAAGTCTGTTGGTTTGTGATAGTGTTTTTGTGAGTAATAAAAATATATTTATGTGAGAAATGTATTTTAAAAAAGTAATAATTGTAATTAAATGGTCGATGATGGAAAAGTCAGAATTATTCGAAAATCTTTGTGCCTGTACATAAAAAATATATTATTATAATTGTAACGATTATGAGTATCAAAAATTTCATTAATTAATATTAAACGACATGTGTAGATATGTATACATTGCTTAGTAATATCCATATACATTCGTTTATAAATAATGTAATAATTAAAAATATGCGCCATTCTATGAATTACTCTCATATTTGCATACATATGCCATAACGCAAGGATGAAAAGCAGATTAACGTAATAAAAACAGACGAATAAACCAAAAAAAAAAAATTATTATCTTGAATTATAATTTAACCGTATTCGGAGGTACAGGAATTAATAGACACACTTATCCCGTGGAAGTGTAATACAACATCAATCTATTAATAACATATTGTAGGATAAGATTAGCCTAAAATTAAAAATATTCCTTCGGACAAACGTTAAAATGGTTATAAAATAAGACATTCAACGCAAACCTAAGAGAGTCGTTCAGTTACAAAAGTGAAATGGGTGAGGATATCTGGAAACGTACCCCGCCAGAAGGTTTAATAATCTTTATGAGGTACAAATCGCTCGTTATGTAAATTGAATCTCTTGCAAATTTAAATCGCTTTCATAGCCAATTTGCTCTGAATAAAAACAATAGAATGCTCTTTGAATTAATATGCCATTGGCGAGACGTTTTCCGATTGCTTCATAATTCATTTTTGTTTAATATTTTCTTTGACTTTCCAAATATCGTAACGTCATTGTTTAATGTTACTTTGGGTCCTCCTCGTCGAGAGTAGTAATTTATCATGTTCCATTTTTTATTTTCATGTAGATTATGGCAATAGGCACATCCTCTTTTCCATGAACAACTGCGCTGTATTAAAATCATGTAAGAACTTTATTCTGTAAACAAACTCAAAAGTTGTAGAAACAACTTATGCTGTTTACTAAACTAACTTATAAACTAAACTAACCTACTAGTATAATTTTATGATTGGTGCGTATTTTTAGAAGATATTTGTGGGCTGATACAAATTTAATGCTATGTAGAAACTAGCGCAGAGTATTATCTACGTAGGTGGGTAATCAGCATCCAAGAAAACATTTTTCCAAGTGGCAGAGGGACATGCTCTGAAAAATGTGCTGGAAATCTTCCCGGATTACCTGTCACGGGACGCGTGGGCCAGACACAAGAAAAAGATTAAGTATGCAGAAACGTAACAAAGATGCCGAGATACTTACAACAAATTCACATCAATAGGTACTATGTGGCAATGGCGATGTTTAGCTGTTATCTATATTAGTCAATGTGGTTATTTTACGGCTTGTAATCAATAGAGATGGCAAGTTAAAATGTAAACCACGAAATTTTATTTATAATTGCAACCAAAAGAGCCATTCCGAACAAGACTAGTTGAAGGCATTTTGACAACCACTCTCGCCCTTGTGATAGTTACAATGAAATAAATTTTCCTTCAAATTGGTGTCCTACCATAATCGACTTTCGGTCTAAACCGTAACTAAATATTCAGCTCTTTTCCGAAACATATATTTCATTAAAAATCAAGGACAAACTTAATTCTTTTCCAAAACCTGATTAATCTGTCAAATCAAATGAAAGATATGAATTTAATATAGTAAAACCGTATATTAGAACTTTAGAATATAACGTTAGGTACTTTATTACTGAGAAACATAAGATGGTCTCAATGACTGATGAGTGATTTCAGCCGTAACGAAGCTAAAGCCGTTTACGGCCGAAACCGAAACTACGGCTTTATAATAATTTTTAGTCGAATCCGAAGCAAAACTCGGTGGGATATTAAACTTTGTGTCCATGAAAAGCCATCAAAAAGACGAAATGAATAGCATTTGTCACAAGCCAATATTAAAATATATAAATAGAAATGATTTCTCAGGAAATTCAGCGTTGAGTCGTGTCGCGGTGAATTAGAAAAATCGAAAGACGATATAAAAACTGTTCGGACTGATTCGACCGTCGCGCAATACGTAATTGGTGTAAATTCAGGATTTCTCGCCTTCGACGCTCTCCTTTTGCAGCTGTTTAACCGCAATCTGCATTACGTCCGGCAATTTATGTATTGTATGAAAAATTGCTATTTCTTCTCACGTTCACACGTAAAAAGAGACAATTAATACTAAATACCGCGTCGCTTCGGCTCACCGTGCGCTGCGGTCGTGTTTTGTTAGCTTCCTCTGCGCGGAATGCGCTTCGTGAGCAGACGTTCAATGTTCTACAACCCGATATTGGTTATGATAATGGCATATCTGCACTTTTTGCTGAGCAATCGTTTCCTTTGTTTAAATTACAATAGCAATAACCAACCCTTTGCTATTTACCTTACCGATGCAGCTTGAAATGTTCGAATTGAAAGCTGACCTTGCTGGTAATAAAATGAGCGGTAGTTTATTTTGTCGTATACCATAAATCAGAAAGGATCAGGTCGTCTACAGATAGTAAGATGTTTAGATTACTTAGTCGTTCGAATATGGTCGAACATGTATTCGATGTGCCAAAAGCAGTATCATAACTACAACTTATTGAGGTACGAAGCTGTGTTTATAAAAACATTTTGTTGTCCTATCTGGTCGATGAGGTTTCCAATTTCTAAAGTGTGCTATGTGAATAACTCGGCCAATCTACACCACGTTCTTCTCTCGCCAATCTTGTATTAGAAACAGGCTAATGGGAGAGAGAACAGTCTATGAAATTGGGTTGCGTATATGAAGAGAGTGATAAAAGTGGGAACGCGGCAGGTATGCAGAGATAGAGATATTTGGCACTCGGTGTCTGCCTACACCATCTCGGATCTGGCTGGAAGATATGTTTATATGTGCTATAGTGTATTAGTGCAGACTAGTATTCTTACCAAATTACGCCAACTAACTACCAAATACATCGTTGAAAAAAATTCTCAATTAATATATGCAAACAGGGTAGAAAGTTGCAAATACATAGAAATCTGCATAATGAAAGCAAACACGCTTCGGTAAATTGTCAATGGATTCGTCACTACTATCAGGTATATTGAACAAGGAACGGTACCGAGGAAACGTAACATACGGCACCGAATAAATATCTTTAGTGTGAATAATAATAGTTAGATTTTTTTCTTACATATTTTATTTTAAAAAAGCAATGTATTCATTGTGAATTTGAATTGAATCTGAAGATATTTAAGCTATGTTTATATTGAAACCAATAGAAAATCGTTTTTCGAACAGACACTACCACCAAGCAATACAAGCACTTAATGTTTTTCTCAAGACGCAGACGTAGCGATAATTCTTCGATAGTAACAGTCAATGGCAAAGGTTGACTGGCAGAGAATGTTTTTAGCATTGAGTCCACCTTTTTATTCCTGTTCTTTTCTATAAGGTTTAAATAAAGAATAACTAAATAAAAATAAATAAATGTCTGTGACATTGGCACCCATAAGACAACCACTTATAACGGCATCAACAACTAAACTCAATGTGCACAATCCATTGCTTCTTCACAATTGCAAAAATCATTGTGCGCTCCAATACTACGAGCAAGAGCGTCGCCCGACGTGCATTACGTCTTGAGATGTGCATTACAAGTGACTTTAATAAAAACGAACAAAACATCGCTGTGAAGCGCTACAATGACGGCCAGACGCCGTGTCAAGTGCTGCAAATTGTGTCCATTCATACCGCGGCCGAGGATTAAGCGAAGTGGGACGCATCTTCAGCGCTCTTCCAAGTCGACAGACAGCTTTAAGCGCTTCATTTGCAGTGGAACACAAATGAGCCAGCTTATTATGTTATTTAAAAATAATAAGTCTCTGAAATCGGCGTGCGTGAATGACGAGAAAATGAACGTATACAAAGGACACACATTAGCTGTGGAAAGATATATATATTCGGCACTTGATGCTCTCTGACTAATTCGTAAAGAACCAGGCGTGAAGATATAAGAAATGTAACATCACGCCTACAATCCTTACGAGGTATGCAGAAGAGTGTAGTATACTCCCATGTCTTACCAGCTGAATAATACGTTGCAAATTGGAATAGGCGGTGAGCCCATCGCCGTACACAGGATAGAATACCAGATTCTGCATTACTACTAGGAATTTCAAGTTCGGAAAACCCGATAATACCCTCACACTGTCGGATCACAACTAAAACACCTGCCGATTAGCAGTCGCACTTGCCACCACACGATCTGTGTATCGTTCAAATTAATCGGTTTCCCAATTATTCAAAAAATATATCCATCGTTCTTGTTACAAATGCGAAATACATAAAGAATATTTTTTGTTCAATTGAACTTTTTCATCGCGTTTTTGGTTAAATTGTAAATCCCTTCGTGTAGGATTTACTTCATTATAATACGGTTACATCGAGGCAGGTAACATGTTTATTTTCAACTTTGTTCTGAACTTTGTATATGTTTATGAACTTTATATACGTTACTTTTAACTTTTTTATAGAAACTCATATTAGAATGAGTCCAGTTAAACGTCAGTAACCTTAGGGCATTCTGAAAATCTATTTATTTCAAACGCAGGTGTAAAATTTAAACCTATGCAACTTGCATTTGAATTATTTACGATCACATATAAAGTTTATCTTTTCATTAAATGTAGAATTTAAAAAAAAAATCAGTAATCTCTCGCACTCAAAATGTTTCAATATAAAAATTTTGAACTCTAGAAAAATTTATTCCGATTCTATCAAAAATTTTACTTAGGCGTTGATATTTCGCAGCGTAAGTTGGCCGCGCCGGCGTGGACGTGGGAGCCTGGGGGCGATCATGAACAGAGAGTCGTTAGCGATTGGAAAGTTTCAGAAAAAGTTAATTCACATTACGAGTAAAATCGGATATTTCGGAAAGAGCGCCGCGGAGCGGAGACAGAAGTAAGAAGAGCTCGGATAATGTCCTCTGGCACTAATTAAAACTTTGGAAACAGCGAGAAAAAGGGTTGAGAAATATAGCGTTCAGCTGATAGTAATGGCACTGCGGCCTTGTTATAAGGAGCTGGTCTTGCGCCGGCGGGAAGCGATGAAATAGAATAGAATAATTATGGTTTGTAAAGAGCAAAGTATAATAATATTTGGGTTAAAAGTAAGTTAGGTCTGTAAGGATAAAGATTTTTGGGACTGTATGCCCTCTTCTTGTTTCCTCTGCTCTCCACATAGGGTATCTAGCGTGATGTTATAATATTCAACTACCGTTAAGCTGTTTCGTTATAATCTTGAATCCAAATTACACTAAGTAATACTAAAACTAATCACCTCGCTGATACTCGCTACAAAAACACATTTTAAAATGTAATTATAATTACAAATTTAGCGACGGACAGAGTTTCTAAGCAAAATGAATACCTTACTGTTGTGAACTACGGAACATAACAAATATAAATATATTTTAATGAATATTGATGCTTTTGCATGAGGCGTTGCATATATAATCAGAATGTATGAAATTATACAAAATTATGACACAAGGATTTGTATTTATAAAACTGTTACATCGCTTACGCTGTACTTATTAGAAGTGCGACGAGCCAGTAATGATGGCAGGGCCTTGTTTTAATTCCCTCAGTTTTTCTTTCCGCGGATTCGAATTAGAATATTAAAACCATTTCGACCATTAAACATGTAATTTTTCATTAGTTTTTTGCAATCTTCGCGACCCATTTTCGTTGCGACGATATTACCTCAGTGCACATTTCAATGCTTCGCTGCTTTATAATTATTACTTCTTTGGTATGACAAAAAGATTTCTTTTAAATACCTAACTAAATGCAACCTACTACAAATTTAGGTTAACCAACTTTTTTAACTTCATACCATTTTTTCAGAAACGTAAATAAAAACATGAATTTTGGAAGATAATCAAAATTATCAAGTATAAAAATAATGAAAAGAAATCATTATATTCAATCGGGCACATATCCAGACTCCAAAGTGCTACTAGAAAATCTAAATTAGAAAATTTTGTAGTGTTCGACACGGGAATCGAACCCGGGACCTCTCGAACGGCAGTCGAACTTGCAACCAATACGACCAATGAGGCGGCCCAAAAAGTTAGATTAATAAATTAAATTAATAAAACTTGACATTATATCGTAACGAATAATTGTAAATATTTTTGAGGCACCATAAATCGTACTTTTGGGCGACAAGCGCAACAATATAGCTGTTACACTCCACAAATGTGGTTTAACGTTAATTTGTTAAAGCAACATTGAATAATTGTAGCATAAAATGTATTCCAAATTCAATGTGTAATAAATATTTCAGCGAAACGATAATTGCAAATTAAGATAAACATAAATAATAATAAAATATGCGTGCTTTTGTCGGGATCATATTCCATTTTTGATTGTCAATGTTAGTTTAAGTCAAAAGTGTTGCTTTTACGTACCTACATCATGCGTAATATTTTATAAATACATGTGATTATTTTATTATTACGCAAAGTGGCTGGCAGCGGTTGGATGCGAAGAGCTGAAGATCGAGCTCAGTGGCGCGCTATTGGAGAGACCTATGTCCAGCAGTGGACGAGAATAGGCTGATGATGATTATTATTATTATCATTATTATTTTCAATGCTATTACTCGTATCTATCAAGTGGCTCGTACATTTACAACATCGCTATCAGCACCACTCGACTATTGTCTGCGATTAAAAATCAAAGATTCGTACTGATCTTTCTAATCACCGAAAGGAAGTGGCGTATTAATTAATTCCCTCATCAATCATTGCCATTCTCACTTAGAGCCGACGTCATTCGCATTGTTACAAGTCGACGGATTCCGGCAGAAATAAAAGTCCCAGCTATACATCGCTCCGTGTTCATTACTCCGGCGTATTGGTTACGGAGTTGGCGATGCGATACGATGTGGCGGTGCGATATTCGCGGCACGATGTGGCGGACGACTGAGCGTCGATGACGGGCGCTCGAAAAGCTTACAGCAACAGTGCGCGCAGACACGCCGGTGCGAATGTTGGTTCAGTGTGTTTTGGTTAACGGTTTTATGTTTACAGAATTTAATATGAAAATATGTTTGATGTGCCGCGATATCAAACAATAGGAATTGATACTGTTGTTATAGAACTTGTGGATAATCGAGGTAAATATAATAATATTAAAATGACGAGCAGCATTGCATGAGGTTAGATTACGTCGAACGGTGGCTACTTTGCACTAAAATATATACTTCAAGATATCGGTTAGAAAAGATTTGGACGAGAATAATACATAGGGTTAAGATTCCTGAAAATAACCTATCAAATAAATCGAGTGAACTTACAAACAGTTAAAACTTCTTGTACTTATGCAGCAAACTAGTCTGTAACAATGTTTTCTCGTAGAAGCAATATACTTTAACGTCTAGCAACAGCATAAATAAACTGTCCTCGTGGACCGTGGACCTCCATAAAAGGAACATTTCCTTTAATCCGAATCCACACATCTGGTCGTAATCTAATAACACAATCTATGAGTTTCCCTCTTAGCGAGACGGACAACGAGGCGAGGGAAACGTCGGCTATTCCAACGCAATCTTTTGACGTCCGGCACGGGCGCCATGGGGCAATTAGCCAGCGGAAGCGTCCTAATGGCGTACACAGACGTAAACGTAATTTTGAAAACCGTAAGCCGGTCATAAACGGACCTAATAGGGACCGTCGGTCTAATACTGAACGAGAACGGGGTGTTTGTTTTTTTTTTTTTATTCGGGAACACGATCTCCATATTGTTTTCACGTGGAAATTTGACATTACATTTTTGATTGGCAATGTTAAATTTATAACGAGAAATAATCAAATTTTTATTATAATATGAATGCCTCGTTTGTCCTGTCGGTTGCAAGCGCGACTGTCGATCGGGAGGTCTAGGGTTGAAGTCCCGGTTCGGGTACTACTACATTTTTCTAATAGATGCACGGAATTTGAAAATATTTCCTATTAACGGGATTATATATAACGGGATCAAACGTAAACATAACTGGTGAAAAGTTAGAATACACTACACTCCTCTGCTTACCGTTATGTTACGTTTTCATTCTTATTATTTTTGTCATCGTCTCAGACGGACGAAAACATACGCTCGACACAATCAAGAAAAAAAAATATTTTGACGCTATTGTAATTCACCTCGTCAACGGCCGTGTTTTTGCACAAACATTTATTTAGACATCCAACTTCAATGCAGAGTTCGCGTCTTACAACGTTAACTTTGGAACTTAGCGTTTGGCAAACCAAACAAGGTGTGCCCGTGTGAAATCTCATTTACGAAAATCCGCAGAAAAGTTGGCGAGGCGCTGGCGGTTGGCAACATTAAGTAAACAGGTGGGCTCTGTGTACATCACCTTCGCTCGCAATAAACTCTCGCGAGACGACGCCCGCCGACTTCTTTTATTTCAATTTCCCTTCACAAAGTTCGACTATTGTTTCGTTCCCGGCAAGAAATAAACCTGTTTACTTATATCTTGGCGCGCGGGAATATATTAAACTGGAAAAGGATTATGAATACGAAATTTAAAAAAAAACATTAGTTTCAATTTCGGTAGACGACATTGTTAGCGAAGGAATGGCATATCATAATATTGGTTTTTTCTTGCAGTATCATCATCATCAGACTATTTCAGTCCACTTCTGAACATAGATCTCCTCTGAGGGGTAATGCCTATAATCCTTTCTTTTCGCAGGTCCTAATTACGGTGATATAAACTACAGAACAATTTGTAAAATGTAAACTAGTAATAGGTTATATATAGTATAGGTATAGGAAGTATACTAAATTTATCTGCCTACCTCTTTGGCTATTATAAGCGTAATATTACAAATTTGCTTGACGGACCACTTTTTGCCTTGTTTGCCTTGATATCCTCGCGCTGTTCTTAGTCTGGCTGAAAACGTGGTTCATAATATATTTATCGCAAGTGTTGAATGCATTTTACTTTGTTTTCTCAATGTTTCTTTTTCAAGATCAGTGTTCATTCTATGTTTCTACAGGGTGTGTCCTGTCCCAATAAAAGGTTGAAGGCCACAGTCTGCCACGCTGTCCGAATGAGAGTTTAAATACGCGTATTGCAATTGTTTTGTAAAATAAGAATTATTAATTCAGCATTGCTTACATTTAGAAATACCATAAAATATCAAGAGTTTATTAGTATTTTAATGCCGACAAAGTCTATATATAGGTGTTTTTTTTTCTTTTATTTTCCAAGACATTTACAAGTTATCAAAATTGGAGTTTTTTTCATAAAATACTAGGTAACAAAGACCAGGAGGTTGGTTTTAACTTCATTTTCTTAAATAACAATGGGAATAGCTAATTAAAATATTAGAAGAACCTTCAAAGGATTCTGAAATACCAGTACACAAAAAATTGCCAACCTAATTTTGTTAGCCTTAATAAGGCTTCAATTTTGTACCTTATTTTTAAATTTAGTAATTTCTCTAAT
>DWEI01000983.1:0-18329 GCA_018245875.1 Mysoria ambigua | reverse complement strand
TAATAATTTAAGAAAGAAATGTCAAAGGAGTTTGACATTTTAGGGTTGCTCCTAAAATATTTTATTCGTACTATTCGTCATGACCTTGTCACTATATTAATTCAGAAATAACCGCAAAGGATTACATACTATTTTTTAAGTAATTAAAATTATAAGATTGTGTAGATTCTATTATCTAATAACTTTAAATGAACCTAATTTCGTAATTTCGTCAATAGCACTATTCTATACATTATTTTGGAATTTATGACATGTTATGGTAAATAATATACACATTTTTGTTATGCTTATTTGTGTTATCCTTTATTGTAATGATACTAAAACGTTCAGCTACATTTTATATCCTATTTAAGAAATTACGGTTAATTAAGTAAATGAAAGTATTATTTTGTAATCAATGTCTTAAGTCCCCTAGAGTCGTATTCATAGAAGGTTCTCAAAATCAATCTTAAATTTGAATTGCCTGTGTCGCTCTTAGACTTTAGATAGCTTAATAAAGATCGTCTAGCATTTGTAAGAATAACTGGGAATTCAGCAGATTCTACGATATGAAAGCACCTGTAGGTAAGTTGGCAACATTTTTTATCGTTTTGTTATTGCAATATCATAAATAAAAAATATCATTACCACCGTATTTTTTTTCTAATTTGCTCATTTTGGTGTATTTGTCGTAACATATCTTTAAATCTAACGCTATGTTGTACATTTAGAAACAAATAAATAATTCATAAACTCGACTATACTTTTGCTCGCTGCAATGGATTATTGAGATGGCATCCCATAATCACTAAAACTTACTTATCTGAATTTATAGACCTTCCGCTATTTCATCATTTAAGTTTCTGTAACTAATATTTCGTTTGATTAAACTGTAGTAAGCTTAAGTTGTATTACGTTAAATAGAACAAAACATATACTTTTTCCGGTAGTCAAGGATAAGTAGGTAGGATAAAAAAATAAAACTCACATTATAAATAGAAATTTAATCTGATTATACATATCATCTATACATCAAAATAGACTGCAATTGCACGATGACAGCAACCCATAAACTGCAAGGCAGGGAATGTAAAGCAGTCTTTTGTATAATTACAAATAAAATTGATAAACGCTTATATCAATTTAAATATGTATAGATACAGACCAAATTAATATTAGCTGAACTAGTGACATCTACAATTGAGCGCATACTTTAGATATAATTACATATTTACTTATTGTTTCTACTTTAAATTTTTATAACTATTTAATCACAGTTATTTAACAAATAGACGTATGATGACTGAATTTTTGATGGTCGAATACTGATAAACTTACTCCGTTATTTTAGCGTGGCTGCAGACATCAGAAAGCTGTGTGTCTCCTTAAGGTCTGTAAGTGATATCACATGGGCATTCAGAATACTTAGGCCATTTGTTATAGCTTAAAGGTACTGCATATTTCTTGTCATTCGTCTTTCATAAAAAGAAGTGGCAATGATGTCGAATCAAAAGGAATCAGGCTATAGAAATGTAACACATGACCGAATTACACACTTTGACAAACATATAACACAAGTTAAGATCACAATCGCAAAGAGAATAGTAGAGCCACTTAGTATTACGTCCGAAATATAATTGGCTGAAATCCAAACAGCTGTTAGCAATAATAAACAAATAGTAGTGTTGTGATATGATATATTTTCTCATACATCGTATGTACGATGATAATTACATTATTGAACATACCTATTTTATTACAATTATATGTGCACTATGCACTTGAGAAAAACAAATACTATTTGACAAATGTAATATTTTTCCGGACGGCGAGACTAGTTCAGATCGCGGAGCAGTGGGATCCCGGGAAGGATGCGGGGTGGGGTCGAAGGGCTGCCCGCGAAAACTAACCGTCAGTTAAGTTGCCACACATTTTATTACAGTGAGCAGATAGTCACGAAACGTTCAGTAGTTAAATATTACAAAAAACATACATTAAAGATAACATGATCCTTGCCATTGCACTGAAAGTTATAAAGAAAACATTGCACTCAAAGGTGCTTCTAGATGCACCTGTTGGGGTTAAGTAATAAAATTTTATTATAAACAAATGGAATGCGATAAATATGTAAAACTCTACCTACTTTAAAAATTAAAATATAAACAGAACTTATCGTGAAATATATTTAAATTATATACATATATATAAATCGTATAAAATTACAATAAAATAAAAATATCTAAAATTAATCAGTATATTTTAAATAATCACAATTTTATAAACGCTATAGTAGAAGGACCATTATATAAATGACATAAAATTTTAGATCGCATCATATTTTAATTTATAATAAATATTAATAATATTCTAATTTTGTGCATAATAATAATAATAATAAACTCTCGATATACCCACTGACGGGTTCGGAGAGCGGACCCCTGGGGCGTCCAGAGCAGACGCCCTCTACGGCTCCTTCGTTGCGTACGAACGCAACTCATGAAAACAAACATCAAGCACCAAAAATAACCCTAAGTGGAACAACAAACACCATGTGTAACACACTGTCGGTGGGCCGGAGTGACGTCTCACATGCCTATATTTGTAATAAAACATACAAATATTTACACCGCCAATAGTTGATACAATTCATGAATGAAAGTGACACTTCGATAGCTCCTATTTAATACTTAAATTACCTATGCATATATAACATACAATACTTACCGTCTTGCAACAAAATTTCATTTATGTAAAATAAACATACACACATCATTCTTTGAAAACCACACATATCGAAACTGGTTTCATAAAAAAAAATCTTGAAATTTAAACACTGGTTTTAAATAGTAAAGGAGCAACACTTTCGTATTCTCTTAACTTTAAAAAGTGAGGTACCATTAAAATCGAATGTCGTGCCTCTAGCGCAGCGATGCGAGTATCATTTGGTTTGGCATGCAGACAAAGAGTTCCCTCGTAGTGTGGACGACTATTAGGGTACGATTCCACCGCCACTGAGAGCGCGGGAGAGAAGCGAAGCCTCACACAAACGTCTCACAGCGGACCGCTTCGCCTTGCGTTCGATAACAAAACTACTGATTGTTCTGTTATATAATCATATTGGCAAAGAACGTAAGGTCAGTATCGGGAAATATATTTTCATCGGGTGCTTTCTGCTCACTCCATTGAAAATCTGGAGGATGGCGTGATGATATGATAATTGATTTTTCCTAAGACGTGGTTCCAAAGCGACGGCGCCGCGGGCGCCATGTCCGCGACTACAGTTTGGCGCCAACTCACGCGCACCGCCCGCGCGGCGTACTACAAAGTGAATTATAGAACATTCACTTGATACTTCACTTGCGATATTCAGTGAGCTTAACAGTATTTCTGGAATTATTCCTGATACTTGTTTTGTAAGTGAAAGCTTTTTGTCCAATTCTATTCTTCTTTCCTTATAATCTGACAGGTGTAATGGAGGCAAGCGACCTGACAGACGTGGGGTTATAATTTATTTATATATATCGACTACTAGTGACGGGTTAACCATGTCGGGGCCCCTTGGCATGCATTTGTGAGGGGCCCTTTACGCTTTTCATACTTCTTAAAATACACTGTAACATAATGGAGTTTTATTCGTACTTAAGCTATTTTTTTCTCCTTCCACAGGGGCCCAGTGGCCAGTGTGGGAGCCCTAAGCGGTGGCCTACACTGCCCTACGGATAGTCCAGCTCTGAAGGCACCTCCTGCTATTACTAAAATCAGTTGCAATTAGCCATCATCGGGCATCCTCAGATAGACTCAATGCTGCCAAATAATGTAAAAAAGTGAAGCCAAATCATTAGCATAAATAATGTGTGTGAGTAGCGCGCGCGAGTGGAGTCATGAAATGCTGAAAGTATACAGTTTTTTAACAACACAGCGGCGCCGCGACGAGTCAGCGTGCGGCAGGACGCGAGGTGGCGAGTGCCGCGCGGCAACTGTATATTGCATTATATTTAACTAATATGTTTGTTTGTGCTCACGTTGGAATGTACAAATTAAAAGCCGTCAAAAGAATTGAGACTCTAAGCACACATAATAACGTTGAATTTATTTTGTATCATGATTGAGGATAACAAAGATCACAAAGAAAAATTAACAACGCATGCCAAGAAAAAATACGCAAAGTGGATAGACGTTTAGCAGACAAATTTAAAAATTATACACATATTTTTATTTTTTTCCCACAAGTGTCGCATATTTTTTTAATCCATAACAAAGCTCTTTCGAGATACACCGAAATTTTTCCCATGGAATTTAAATATCTACTAATTGCTAACCGGGGAACTGGAAGTATTGCACAAATATCATTTATTTTTCACTATAACAAGAAAAGTTCTAGAACAAAATTCTTTTATAGAATAAATGTATAATTTATTGATAAATAAAAGTGTTTTTGTTGTTACAGCAATCACATTATATGACTGGTTCCAAATTCCAATTCCTAAGTACAATGGCTGTAATTATTCCTTTTATGAAGTCTTTATTCATTTATTCATAATGTCAGTTTCGCGTTACAGTTCTCAATGTGATAGAGGCTTCTAGAACAAGCAGCAGATGTTGGAACTTAACGGTGTAGTATTAAGTACTTATGTTTTTAAAATGATGACAACATTTTGTGACCGCTTTAGGGCAATTGTATTACAAATCTGTTAAATTTCATTGCAATGATATTTAATCATTAGAAGTTCCGTGTATTGTCATCATATCAGTTAACTCAAGCGCTCGGTAACAGTACACAATGTTCTCTGTCGACGATTTCGATTTAGATTGGACGAAATGTGATCATTTTCACCGAGCGCCTACAAACGTCCTCCAACACCGGGACCATGAAGCCAGCAGGCTGCCGGCGCGCGTGTGTCGTGGCCGCAGTGCGCAGAGATTTATGAAGATTTCAAATCACATCTACTGACTATAGACAACTACGCTCCTCGAGAATCCTGCTCGGTCCTGCCAGTACACAGAGCGTTTAAAAGTTCTGAGCATATGATCATCTGAACGATAACGAATGCTTGTCCGCCGCCCCGCGCCCCCGCCGCCGCCCCCGCCCGGGGCCGGCCGGTGCGGGGCCGTGCGCCACACGGCCAGTGCGGGGATATTATGGGCATAAGCGCGCCTTAATGAGCGGAGGCCTACGTGCAGCGAGCGCCGAGCGAGCTGACGACGAAGATGAAAGACAAGACATACATGAGTCATGTTTTTATATTTGTTATATGAGTAAAAAGTTATAACGTTCACCTAATTACGTTTTGTGTGGTTCAACTGTAACCTTTGACGCGTTTCGAGTCATTCCGGCATTTTACGGTGTCACGAAGGAAGTAGCAGAAAATAGTGAAAAAACTGGAAAGAAATTGCAGGTACTAGAGGCATACATCGGAAACTAAATTACAATTCTGTTTATATGTAACTGTTGCTACCTTAGACTCAGAACCATCAGCTGGCTTTGTACATGTTCAAGTGCATGGAGTTATGTACAGAGGTTGCGTTTCATCAGTCTAAACATAATAAACTCTCACATAGAACCCGACATTTAGTAGTTACATGAAATAAAGGTCATAAACACGACGACACCGGCGGCGGCGCGCGGCGCGGCGCGGGCGGCTCGGCGGCGCGGCGCGGGCGGCTCGGCGGCGCGGCGCGGCGGCTACACGGGCGTGCCGAAGTCGGGGTCGCCGCGGCCCGGCAACAGGCGCGCGCGCGGCGCGCCCACGCGGCGCGCCGACCCCACCCTGCGGCCGCGCGCCGGGTTAAGTGCGCCACACACTATCGTCGCTTAGTACCGGGGATTCTTGTAGTGTTCGACGCGGTTAGATTTCTGGGTCGAACACTATAAGAAATTTCTAATTTAGATTTTCTAGTAGTTTACTGATAGTGATTCGGGGTCTGGATATCATATCCATATCAGGCTCATCCCGATGTATGGCAATAGGCTTACCACCTATTCCATAGTGGGACGTAAACGTAAGCAGTTAACGATTTTTCCTCTAAAAGTACACAGATTGACAATAGCTCATTAAAATCTGACTTTAAACAATAAACTTGCATAAGAAGCTTTACGTAACTTACCGAAATCCTTTCGACTCTCTTCTCAACAGTGGCTTACTTTCGCCATTAGGCTTGTTAGAATTGGCATCGATGTCGACGAGCGGCGCCACCGGCACGCTGAGGGGCGGCGCGGGGGCGAGGGGCGGGGCCTGGGGCGTCGGAGCGGGCGGCGGCGGAGATTCCCGCGTAGAAATGCATTCGGAAATAGATTTTTTGCGCGGTGCAGAGTATTGCACGTCATTTGCGGGTAAAACGGGCGTCAGGGGGACGGGCGGGATGGGAGTCGCCGGCGGGGACGACGGACCGCCGGGCGACGCTGGCGTCAAGGCGGACGGCGGCTGCGGCTCCTCGGGGCGCGGCGGCGATGATTTCGGTAACGAATCCGACACGATCTCCGGGTACGTGTCTCGTATCATGATCGCTGTTGATGAAAACATGTGTTATAAATGTAATTTAGATATCTCAATTTAAACACGCAAAAGTTTAATTAAGGAACAAATGATTCGGCAGATATATGATGTAAGCGGTGCAGGCAGCGCGCATACCGTCGTCGCCGCGGCCGGCGGCGCGCGCGTCGTGCGTCTGCGGCTCGTCCGACGACACGGCGTCGGGCGCCAGCGCGCGGTACGCGCCCTTGGTGCGCCAGTCCTGCCGGCGGCGATATTTGTTATGCAGTATTTTTTTATTTGCTCAGTATAAATTCTTATATAAACACACATTTCACCAGATGTCGGCGTGGAAATTTTACTTGTTTTAATTAATTTACTTTTGTAATGTCAATGTGATAATGAATCGTACAAATGAATAAACTTACAATAATATTAACTGAATCGATGATGTAGACGTTGTCCACATTGATACGGTTTCAAAATTTCTAGATATATGTTACACGTATATATGTAAAATTAATGATTATTTTCTATTAACATATCTAATATTGTTCCTTTGTTTACCTCATTTACCTTTTCGCATTGTCATTAATTGTCCATAATTAACAGCATATAATTTTGAATAATGTGTATGCTTTTAAACATGACTCACACAGTATAAGATAACAAGTCAAATGTATAAAGTAAGTTTAGTGATAAGTCCATGGTATATCAAAATAAATAAATAAAAAAAAAAATAAAGCGGAGGGTCGGCGTCCGAACCTGCGGCTTCCGCTTCTTCTTCAGGGACGGGCGGCGCTGGTGCACGGGCGTGGAGTGCGGCGACGCGGAGGAGGGCGCGCGCGAGCCGCGCGGCGCGGGCGGCGCGGGCGGCGACGCGGGCAGCGCGCGGTAGGCGCCGCGCCGCGGCGGCTGCGGGTCGTTCGGAGTGAGTGCTATCGCTGGACTCTCGTCCGGCGTCACTATGACCTCACAGTACGGGGCACAGTGTTGTAATAAACACACTACGTACCTCGAGTCGAGTTTCAATCTTGATGGAGTCATCGTCCATATCCAAAATGTCGAGGTTATTGTTGATGTTGCTGTAGTCGCGCGGGCCGCACGCGCCGCGCGCGGCCGCCGGCGCCGGCGCCGCGTGGTCCACGCTGTTCATGTTGCCCGCGTGGTTCATGTTGGCCAGACTGTGCAGGTTGTTCATGTTGTTGATGCCGGGAACGTTGTTGAGCGCACGGTACCGAGACTCGCTGTCGCTGCCGGAACCCACTTCCGAAGGAGGCCTGTGCATATAAATTTGAAATATTAGTTACCGTTACAAGTATTGAATCAATATAACAGTCACGCATGATAACACTGTTTTGCTCATCCTAAACTACCATCCTTCTAGAAGAATTCTTCGACAGCGTAAGTAAAGATGCGGGCGCGCACCTGTTGGTGTAGTCGGGCGTGCGCGGCGCGGTGGGCGTGGCGCCCGAGCCGTCGGGCTCCTCGCCGCACGAGCCGTCCTCCGGGTACAGCGGGAACCTGCCGCCACCACACCGACATTACAATTATGACGCACTACACTTACTACACACTACACTGTTTGCACTAAATACATTTTGTTTTACAATTATCAAAATTGTATAAAAAATCCAATTAAATCGATCGTCGTTCCGTGTTGGCCTGGCTCTGCTCGGAGAGCTCGTGGCCGCGGGCGGACGCGGCGCGCACCTGTAGTTGTCGTCGGAGAGGCGCTCGTCGTCGTCGATGGCCACGAACTGCACGCACAGCGCGCAGTCGCCCTTCACGCTCTGCAGCGCCGCCACGGCCTCCTTATGGCACGCCTGCCGTTATATTAAGCAGTTTATAAAAATGGAAATAAAAATAATTTTGAACGCTTCAATATGATATGGCCGCCACGTGCCTGCGTGAGGTCCAGGTCGTTGATGGCGAGGATGGCGTCCCCCACGTACAGGTCGCCGGTGAGCGCGGCCGGCCCGCCCGCCTCCAGCTCCGAGATCAGGATGGGCACGCCGTGCTCCCGCCCGCCCTGACCACAACCGCAACCTCAATAGACGGACTAGAACGACGAAGACTACAAGGACCATGTAACATATTTTCCTTGTCAACATTACTTATAACAAGTTTAACAGAAGTTTACGTGTGTGAGTAGTGCGTATTCAGTACGCTTGGGGAGTGAGACGCGGCAGGTGGCGTACCGTGACGGAGATGCCGAGGCCGAGGTGCGGCGAGCGGCGCACGCGCACGGTGCGCGGGCGCGCGCGCGGCGCGGGCGGCGGGCGCGCGGGGCGCGGCGACACGCCGCGGCACACGCGCACCAGCGTCTTGTGCCGCTGCAGCAGGATCTCCGCCTCCACCTGCACGGAGCCCCGCTCAGAACGCGATGGGGTACATAGTCCTGGCCGCCAGGCTAAAACCGTATTGGGAAATTTCTACACACAATAAAATGTATAAGTACTTCAGAATTTTTCTAACATAGTTTTGAATATTTATCGCAGGACTTGCATCGATTTGACCATAATTCTTTAAGCTTCAAAACCTTATTTGTTACAGACGTTTTTCTACAGGTACAAATGCAATATAAAACTTTAGAAATACAATCGACCTGCGCCCACAGCGAGTCCCGCAGCTCGGCGCGCATGTCCCGGCCCAGCAGCTGCAGCTGCTGTATCCGCCCCGCCAACTCCTTGTCCAGGTACTTCGTAGCTAGTCTGCGGAGTTATGTGGAAATGGATTAATTAAAATGTATGTATAGCATAAGATTCTTTTGACTTCGTGTCATTTGCAAAACCCAAGAATCCGCGTCATTCGTAAGGAACGTAAAAGATAATTAACATTCCAATGTTTCAGTTGAAATTCCACTTTCATAACTCTACTTAACTTGTGTATCATTATGTTGAACTAAAACGTAAGAATTTCAAGGCCTCTCCGATGTAGTTTTGTTCATTTCACGACTCAGTTACATAATTCAAGAGTTTCTATAATTATGTGAACTTTTTAATACGTATTTACGTATAATAGAATAAAAATATATAGTGAGGAACTCTCTCGTCGAGTGGTTGCAAGCAGGGCCGCTGATCGAGTTATTATGAATTCAAATTCCGTATCGAGTACTATTGTAGATTTTTGTAACATACAATTTCTAATAGTGCTTTATCCCCGGTACCTAGCTCAACAGCGATTACAGGCGTTATATAACTGGGTGTCATTATCAACCAATTTGACTTTAGAATCGTCTCTAGGGATGCAGCACAACTTTTCAGCCAAAGCAATAAACGTATCGGATCAACTTATCTTACTTTAAGCAGTCGACTATGTAATCGAAATAGCAATAGGTATACTGTTCTCATATAGATAGCCGTGTTTAATATTGTATATAGGCTTTAAACATTTATGAGCTAAGGAATTACTTTACTACGCGCGAAGTTAGCAATCTATGCCTCCTCAAGTTACGTAATTGTCGAGAACGTTCCGCAGCCCGACCTGGCCCCGTAGAGCTCGGAGTGGAGCGCCAGCACGGTGTCCCGCAGCGCGGCGTTCTCGCGCGCCAGCTGCGCCGCCTCCGCGCGCGCGCGCGCCGCCCCGGGCACGATGCCCGCCGCGTCGCCGCGCTCCTGGCACCCGCCTGCAACGCACCGCGTCCATCACACATAACTCTGCTTCACAGCTGGAGTAGATATTAAAATAACATTATTTTTACGATTTGATTGTTATTTATTGGCAGTATTTTAATCTGGCAGTGGTTAGACTAAAAAAGAACTTATCACCCGAGCTCATGTCGGGATACCAGGATGTCTTAAGAGGCTATACCCAGGAGCTGGCTGATTACGGTGAGGCACGGCCTGCTAGACATCTCTATGTGTCCTGGTCAGCGTGATGCCTCGGCGTACCGCAAGCCGCAGCCTAGCACAACGTTTATAGACAAAAACTCCTCGAAGGATTTCTATTCCAGCAGTAGACTTAGGCTGATGATAATGCTTTGTAATCTACTGAATTTGTTGTTTTTCATTCGATAAAATAGCACAAAACAAGAATCCAAGAGAACTAAAAACAAGTAGATAGTGTCTCTAAAGTTGAGTACTTTTTCAGTGATATTATAACACGCATCGACATACTCAGACGAATTACAAATTTATAAAGGCGCACATTATCAATAGTACTCGACGGTTACTGTATTTTAACTCGAAGAGGTAACAATCGTGGCTATGTTTCCTTCTGTCGATAAGTTCTCGTGTACAGTACTTGCACGTTTGCAGATCTAGCATCATTATTTTCATGTCCGCTAATGGCCGAGTGCGAGACGGGCGGACTTTTTCAATTCAATTTATCTCATGTACAAACATATAATGTACATATTAAATGTATGCGTGTATTCATGGTCACCATGCGGTGGTCATGCGCTCAGACGTAAATTATTACGCTGTTCGCGTATTATTATTATTCCTTAAGAAAAAATAGTAGACACGTCTCTATAATACGTCTCAATACATCTGCTTGGCTGCAAAGTATCAAAATTCACATCCGAGACTCTACAAAGCAAACCCTCCCCTACAATGAAAATGTGTATGTGCTTTTTACGAATTTCTAAACATCTCTATTGTTGATTGCGCAGGTACTGATATTCTGACTCGCTTAAACGTACCATGCAATTAGATAGCAAAAAATGACTCCTACCTGACGAGGCCGCGCGTGCTTGCACCAAATCCGCTCTCATATCGACGAGTTCGGCCTGCGAAGACAATTGAGAACATTACGCTATTGTGTTGGTATTGCATTCGAGTAAAACGAACGGGCGATATCGCGTGTCGACAATAAACTTGTGTCGGGTAACGGGGAGACGAGTCGGGACAATAGGCTACAATAATCGAGGCCCGAAATCAATGTCGGTGTAAATCCGAATTAAGGCGACAGATGGCGGGCGTGTTAGTTGAGGCGCACGCGCACATAAATTATTTGACCTCTACCACCGAGCCCGCCACGCGCCCTTCTTAACTTCCCCTCCCCTCCCCTTCCCCCTCTCCCTCCTGCCCGTGCCCCTCCATCACCCACAAAGGCTATACATTTAGAACCGCCACCGATCTCTCTAGTCGCATATTTTACACTAACAATTGTTTATGTCCCATAAAGAGGCGTGATATATATTTATACGAGAGCGAGACGTAAACAAACACCGAGCCTGCGGGCGTCACTATGTATTATAACCAATGATTGTCGCGTGGTGCAACAAATTACAATCGATTTCGGTTTAATGCGATGTGATTTATTACACAGCACTTCTACCGTGCACCTACATGTGTTGTTATAGGCAGAAATATACGGCGAATGTTTTCCTAACAAAATCCTTCACATCGATACAGTGATCACAACTGTCCACATCGATTTTATAAATCGAATGCTACTTTAAAATTTGGGTCCTGACTGACTGACTGACCGACCGACCGACTCGCGCGACGTGCGCGCGCGCCCGCTACCACCGATCTCGCCGACAACAACTCCTACAATAGCACGCACTAGCCGGGAGCCGGCTAGCTGACGAGACGCGTACTGACCTACGTGCGAGTGTCACGCAACGCTCGTCGCTGTGCGCCGCGGACATGTCGGCGGCACGGGAGCGGTGGCGATCGGGATTCCCTTGGTTTTTTTACGTCATTAATAATTTCTGTGTAAGTCAAGAGTCATTGCTATATAAGTTTAATAAAGAATAATCATATTTAATATTTTGTAAATTGACAATATACCACAGAATTACATGTTTCCACAAAAATTATCTTACGGATATTTTGAAGAGGCATTGCTGGCTTTTAGCGATCATATAGAGTATCATTAATTATACGTCGTATCATACATCAATATTAAAACTTTTTCAATTCGAGACCTACAAATTTACGTCCACGTCTCACGTGCGGTATGATATAATTTCCATATTTAAATCCGAACGCCCGATATGTCTTGGTGTGCGCTCGGAGTATGTTGGGATGTGGTTAATGCACTCGCAGCGAGTATCTTATTTATGATCTAAACAGAACGCCCACTCAACAATTCGCAGGCCGTTGGTATCCATTCGTACATACATACATACATATATACATGGTACATACACAAACAATACACCAACAGGAAGTATCGCATGTGCGATTATGAACAATATAATATTAAATTTGCGTAGAGATACTATGAAGAATACAGAGGCATGGATTGACTTGCGAAAATATCGATTTAGTAAGTGATTCTGACCATTTTATTTGTACAAGCCTTCCTCAAAAATCACTACACCTATCAAATACATTAATAACTAAGTAAAACACACCAAAACATGTACAAGATTCCAAGAAGGACATCCGGCGAAATCGACGATTCATCGAAGATTCACGCAACCAACCGTCTCCATGATTGAGAGGCTGAGAGGTTGCCGAGATCAGCATAAACAATCGAAGCACAACCAATCACCACGGCGCAGCCACGCGAAGAATGCCTCCGGCCGTATTATCTAACGCCGTTGCACAACCAAACATAATATTTTGTTACACCCATCACCGATGTTATGATCTAGAGACAGCCCGCCCGTATACGAGATCACGATGATATGCGACAACACGTTCACGTCACTACAACGTCTGGTACCACTCTAGTTTCGTGTTTTCTTACTTCTCCGCAAATAATGTCTGGCATACATACTTAATCAAAAACAGAAATATATTAGACGCAAGCTACAGTATCATTCCACCAAATATGTACAAATATTACAGGCATATACATAAAATATATCTATAGCACCGATAGTGATGTGCTCCAAATTACTCATCCTGTAGATAATATCTTGTCAATGTAATAGGTGCTTTCTACGTAAATGTTGTCGATAAATGCATAATCCACTCCTCCCCAACACTATCGGATGTCAACAGTAACGCATATTACACTGTTGTAGCAACAAAAATCTCCGTTACAAATTAATAAGTATTTCTTATATTTTACAGCTTAATTGCGACGAAAAATTGTCCTCAACATCGAACATATTGAAAACGTACCAAAACAATCTATACGACTCATTCACAGCTCGCATCAGTTAACGTGACTTTTAATAGAAACGAGCAATAAACACGACCTACGCCGATTTCAAGATCATTATCGTCTTAATATCGCGTGGGCGTGTTTTAACGATCAATTGTGAATATTATAACAATGTTCACGAGACGAACGCTGCCCTCGCTACAATACCGCAATAAATGCATCACAAAGCCATTCCAATAAATGTACAGTTATTCATTATTGCAAGACAATGAACACAATTCATTAGTGATACAATAAAATCTATCCGCCGGGCCGCGGGCAATTGGTACAGATACTTGCGACGACCCGCGCGCCTCGTCGCCTTCCGAGCCCCTGCCATCGACTGTGTTGTGTTTGTGACGAGATTCTCATAACGCTCACAGCTTATCGTAAAGACGTTTCAGCCGCTGGCGCATACGCCACCCGAAGACATCGCGCGATTCCTCGCCGGCCCGGTGAGTGAGCGAGGAATGCCCTGTCTTTATGCGACGCGGGCGCCGATCGGCGATAACGTCGAACGCTCCGATGCGGAAGATTGATTCACGCAGCCCGCTATCGCCGCGCTCATCTCAGACGCCCGAGCGATGGGAGCCGCGGGGCACGTGCCGACGCCGCCGACACGTGGGTCCGTGACAACTTCATTTATGTCCGACAACGGCGATAAATTTCACCCAATTCCGCATCGGCTTTTATTTACATGGCCGACTATAAAACCCGACGCTCATTTGGACACCAGCTTCACACTGGTGTCACGTTCTAGTGGTCGGCGACCGGTCGGCCGGCGAGACCATCATGGACGGTCGCGGCGCGGACACGTCCACTGCGACCACACAAGACGGCTGAGCCGACCAAATTTTAATTGATTAATATTGTACTGTATATTATAAAAAAAGAAGTAACTTTACACCCGTAATCCCCGAAGAAGTAGGCAGAGAAATACAGAACACTCCCGTAATGTTTAACCGTTTACGTTGACGTCCCACTATGTAATAGGTGGTGAGCCTATTGCCATGCATCGGGCACATATCCAAACTCCGAACCCAATACTAGAAAATCTAAATTAGAAAATTTTGTAGTGTTCGAACTGGAAATCGAACCCGGTACCTCCCGATCGACAGTCGCACTTGCAACCAACACGATCAACGGGGCAGACAATTGTGTATTATAAATTAAATGAAAATGCGGAACTCCATACGGATTATACATACTTATGAAAAGTAGCAACTGAATTTTGTAACATAAATATGAGTGAAAAATTGTCGAAGAATGGTATAAGAAGATTGAGTTCTCAGCTCGCAGTGAAAACATCGTGATACCATTTTTTCCAGAGAGCCCGACTAGTTTAGTGTATTCGTCCGTTTTGTGATTTCGTCCGTCATGAACTCTGACCTGTCTCAATAAGGTCGAAGAACATCGAAGGAAAAGAAACATACCCATATGAGTAAAGTCGGTACATACTTTAATTATATACATAGACACATACGAAATTATCAAGAAGATACTCAACTATCCACAATTCGCATGTAGAGACGTGAGTACAAGACGGAATTATTATTCATAAATATAAATTTACGACTCAACACGTAGGATAAGCAAAAGGTCAAATAGCGGTTGCAAGTACATTAAATAGTACTATCGCACATTTAATTCCCGAAGGGGTAGGCAACGGGGTATAATACACTTTAACGTTGAAACAGTTGCGTTAGCGTCAAACTAATAGAAAGCCACTACTAGAAATTTCTAGCGAAAAATCAAAGTTAATAAAATCAACCACAATTAGACCTAGGAATGAACCCAAGACCTCTCAATGAGCAGTCGCGTTCGCAAACACAAGACCAGCGACGCAGTCAAGTATACCTTTCATTATCATCACCGTTTACGCGCGGCCCAGGTATCCTACAATTTTATTGACGCTGCGATTTTCAATAACAAAAAACAATTTTGCAAATTGAGATTACAAACGAGCATGGTTAATGCAGCGCGCGAGTGTTCCCTCGGACGGATGCACCACAGCACGACAGAATGTAGGCAGGCATCTGTCAGCGCGTCGGTGTGAGGTCGTTCGTCGTTACTCTGGTCTCGGAACGCCCTAGTTTTGTTCGCGCGTTCCAATAGAACACACTATGCAACTCCTCATTTACATGTGTTCGCCGCAGTCGGCGTGCACCAGTATATGCACATATGTAGGTAGCCACATGCGATTGTCCTCAGCCTTTTCACTTACTATCACTCAGTATGCAAACACCTCACCCGTGTAACTGTTCCGGAATGTAATGTTGCGCAGTTAAGGTGAATCGGTTTTCCTCTCAGAAATCGGTGCGGTCATGTTTTTTTTCCACATTTATGTTTATTACGATTACAAGATACATGTACAAGCAAGGTACGTTGATATCCCTAACAGCTGAGTGGCCGAGTCACATGTTAAATTGCTGGTGCGTGCTAAAATAGATTGATTCTACGTCTACAACCTTTAAACTAAACAGATCGCGCTCACTGTCATCATTCTCATTTTAGATAAAATACACATTGCATCTACATATATGGGGATTATTTAATTACACGAATTTTGTGAGGTAATTTCTCCATACTTAAAACGCTAAATGTTCTGACTACGCATATACCGAACACTAAATCAGCTCGCGCCGAAATCTACATAAATATCTTTAAACAATTAATACTTACTAAATTAATGTATTTTCCGTTCGGAAATGTCAAATAGCCAGGTGTTCGAGGCACATCGCCACCCAAGAACTTAACGGATTTGTTATCCGAGCAATAGGCGCGCGTATCGAAGAATGCTGTCCCAGCGCTTTGTTTGCACTATCGCCATTAGATAGGGGGTATTGTGACTATTCCAAGCAGTGAACATAAAGATGTACATATATGAATGGTATAGTCGAGTGGATGCACGCGCGACGCGACTGCTAATCGAACGGTTCTGGATTCCATCTCAGAATCTCGTGCTTCTGGATTTCTCTAACTTGAAATACCTAATCGTAGCACGAAGTGGGGATTTGTACCCGGCGTATAACAATACACTCCAGCCCTACTTCATACTGAGGAGTGTAACATAACTGGTGACCTGTAAAGTGTACCACAATTTACAGATCAAGTTTTGTAGTTACCAAAAAATGTATAGAAATTATAACACAATACACAAGTGTTCGATGCATTTCGTAGTTGTTGCTAAACTAAAATTAACAAAGCGAACGGTAAATAACTTTAACGACGCATTTTGCATGTGAATGTGTCAAAGGCATCATTTGGCCGAGGGCCGGAGTTGCGCAAGTGAGACAATCGACGGACCGCCGCTGTAACACCGCGACGGCCTACCCGCGCTCCCTGCAGACGGCGCAGCGAGCGACTCCGCTGGGACTTAGCTGGCTGGCCTACCGCCCAACTTAGCGTGGTGCTTACGAATCTGGGGTATTGTTAAGTGTTTTTTTAACAACTGTCATTCATTTCTGTTCAACCATTTTTAGGTATATCAACAGTCCTTTCATCAAAATACCCTTTCTTATGGTGTGTACGGAGAATACAAAAGTACCCATGACGCGAGCTCGTATTAAAAAAAGGTGCTCCTCTTCTCTATTCCGCACCTTCAGCAGAGCGTCGTGGCTGGTTGCAATCGTCGCGCTACCTACCCACAGACGTTTCGTACGATGACAAGGTGTCGATGATCGATCGTCCCACGTTGAAAAAAAAGAACGAATGACACGAACATCAATTTAACTAAGAATATAAGGATATGTTATATAAACTAAGGATTATTATATTCTTGTTATTAGATAGTTTCAATTATTGCCTTCAAAAAGCGCGTACGAGAGAAACACGCTGGACCGGCAACAAATATGGAGCATGTGGGACAGCCATTAGTTGGAACGGCTCCAAACACTTGCATCTGGTCATTATATGGGTTTATCTCACTTTGACATTTACATACTATTTGTTAAAGCTCGGAACGGAACACTCCTAATACATTGTTGTTAATCAACGCCCTACAATCAGTAACGTCAATTGACGGAATAGAAAACGTTACTTTACTTAGCACTAATGGGCTTCCATAGATCTATTATACAAACAACTGACGAGCTACATAAACGAGACGATCATTGTAAATATAACGGTACAAGGGTCCATCAAACAAAATTTCATCGTTCATCGTTCCACTCTGATTGACGTGGGATCTTCTCTCACAATGGGAGAGGTTAAATAATGATATGACACTCTGGTGTAGTGCGGGTTGGGAAAATTCACACATTCAGAGAACATTACAGCGAGCTCTGAAGCGTGTAAGTTTTCTTAAGTTTTCCTTCACCATTGCAGCAAATGATATTTTAGCAACAAACTTGTATATCTTGGTACATCAGTCTTTACCTGGCTTTAGGTATAGGCAATTACCATTCGAATGCAATAAATGTTAGTTGAAGGTAAAATATTATATTTCTGACATCAGAATGTTAACAGTCTTGTTATCACATAAAAAATATATTTGCGAGATATTTTGCAGTAAGACAAAGGAAAAAATATTTTATCAGTGAGTGTCATCAAACAAAAATTAATAAACAAGTACACAAATGACATACCTACTTGTAAATGTTATCTTAAATACGGGAATTTTAAGCCAAGTACAAATATGCATTGGCCTTTAAGTTTTACATAAACAAGTGCCGACTTAAAATTATTTTTTATTGTAAACGTAACTTCACCTTCACCTGTAATTACCGAAGAGGTAGGCAGAGGAATGCATAACACTCCCACATTTCACCGGTTACGTTTACGTCCCACTATGGAATAGGTGGTGAGCCTATTGCCATGCATCGGGCACAT
>DWEI01000982.1:0-18332 GCA_018245875.1 Mysoria ambigua | reverse complement strand
CCATACGTATAACTGGTGTCACAGAAAGGAACGGTCGTTTATAATTTAAATTTTAGTCATCATATTTGACGATTATAAATTTAGTCATGATATTCGAGTTTTGCGTTTGTGTAACTGGAAGTTCCCAGTGGTAGCTCGGAGTCGCATTTGTGTCCAGTGTATAGCGATACGCTCACTGCCTGTATCATTATGGGGTCCAAACCTAATTTGTGCCACTTGGGAACGGACGACACTCCTCGCCTACCTCTTCGGGGCTTGCAGGCGGGATGTCACGTGACGACCCGAAGTCCACTCTCGTCTTAAAACGCCAAAGTTTAACGTTACACAAATCACGAACTGCTTAGAACTAGTTTCGGATTTGGACATTCCATTACCCTTAAAATGGCGGCCTCCCTGGCGTGTCGTTAAACATAAACTGCGTAACGCGCCCGAGGCTAAAGCGTATATAACCTAGTATATAACGGTATATAACATTAAGTATCAAAAATATCTTGGTTATAACATTCTCGCTATGTACAGAAACATAATGTGGCGGTATCTGGAAAAGTCATTTTTCATCGTCTATTATATAGAGGATGATCGTAAATGGCGTGGAAAATGTTTTAGATCGCAAGTGTGGCTCCATTCTTGTCTACATCAGCATTATATACCTACATATCGTACGTGATTGTTCATAAGAACTGTATAATATTTGGCAAAAAGATTTATACTGGCCTAGTATATAAAGTTTGCTAAATTTAGCTCGCCATTAAGAGCAATAGTTAATTGTCGGAAAACGACTATTAACTTCGGCTTTAATGGTTACCTACAGATGCGTCACAATCATTACTACCGTTTTATACCATTATGCAATGCAATGCTTATGTGTACAATATTCAAGTATGAGATAAATATTATGAATTGTTCATTACGAATCATGCACATTTAACCTTCTAAAGTATGTGAAATTGATATGTTTATTTAACATCTTAAACAAGGTTTGATAAATAAATTAGGCTTAAAATAATAGTAACTGTCATACTGGCGGCTCTGAAGTCGTGAATCAGTCTCATAACACTGCATTTATCATTTATGTAATATAAAGTAGAATCTCGCGCCAACTTCGTGTGTTTAATGAGTTTAAGTAACGATCATCTTATAATTGATAACAGTGCCGAGAGTTTTATGACTTCTTCTCTCGGTCCATCGCACCTATGACTTTCTAAGGCCCTTAAAGTAATAATTTCTATTAATATTATATTGCTCATTTTCAAGGATTTGTAATAATAATTTAATAACTAAGTAACGATAAAAATGAAAGTTTTAAATTTAAATTCAAACTAAGAATTCGAATAAAGCTCAGCAATTAAGTCGGTATGAATGTATACTTTATTGAAATTCAAAAGTTGATATCTCTTTAACAGAGCAACTATAAAATGTAATAAGTTTCTAGTGCACAGTAACATGTATAAGTTTATTTTGAACCCAGGCCACATCACTCCCGGGCTGCCCGCGCCCGCACTGCCGCCGTTTTCGACCACACTGGCCAACGCCACGGTCACGGGCGCGGAGATGTTGGCGCACCTCGGTTCTGGGCTGCTCGTGGTGCCGCTGGTCGGAGTTATATCCAATGTTGCCATCGCTAAAGCGTTTTGTAAGTATTTATCGATGCTGTTACATGAGCCAATGGTAGAAAAGAACATTAATGTAGATCGGTATAATTAGCCATTTCAGGCCCTTGAAACAATAGCCTAATTGTAAATATATGCATTTATGATTCTCGCTTCTACCTAATATATACTGAAAAATCATTTCTATATTTTCCGAATGAAGCCATTAAAACGTCGACAGTCCCACAACGCGGCAACACGATATTTTTCAGCGCAAGGCACGACGTTGGACGCGACGCAGGAGATCGTCGCTTTGGGCGCTTGCAGCGTTGTCGGCGCGTTTTTCCGCTCGTTCCCAGTGAACGGCTCGTTCACGCGCAGCGCTGTAAGCGACGCGTCGGGCGTGCGAACGCCAGCCGCCGGCTTCTATACCGGTATTTATTACTTCGTTACTATTGTTGTCAGATTGAACATAAATTGTTCAATGTAAAGTGTTGTATTTACAATTTGAAATTAGAACAATTTCGATGTAAGTGGCTGTGTATAACAGAGAAATCTATGGGCTGTATCTCTTTTTTTGTTAATTAAGTATTTGTGCACCTGGACCAAATGTAACATCACGCCTGTAATCCTCGAAGAGTAAGGTGGAGGAGAGTAGTACACTCACTGATAACACCGGTTACGTCTATGAAGAAAAGTCCAGTTACCGGCCCGGTATATGAAGCCCGGCACTCCCTATTAGCAGCAGCGCTTGCACCCACCGCGACCGCGTGATAGAGGTTAGAATCTATCTCTGTAGTTCCTCCAGACTCGTTCTCGCTGATACATGCGATTAGTTTGTACACTCGCATGTTCCTACCCTCGTTTCGATCCAAGCCTGTATCTTCGCTCCGCAGTAGCACTCGGTCACCACGTTCTGACATCAACTGTAACACTTCGTCAAGGCTCGCAGCGCGCTCTCTGCGGCCAGCGCTGTTGTTAAGTAATTTTGCCGTCTGTCTCGTAATGCGACCACAAATTGTTCGACTCACTTAAAATATGCCGTAAACTGTACAAATCGTCCGAGTTCAGATAGTTTAATGAAACAATAAATTTACATGTATAATTCATGTCTGCAAAAGCGCTAACTGTCATTTTTCATGTGATCGCGGGACCGTGGGGCGGCGAGTGGGTTATGTACTGGGGACCTTCATAAATCTTGGAAGTTTTCAGCATAGTGTAGAGCCGCAGTGGTGTTGGAATTTTTGATATATATACTTGTTAATCTTTATTGCTACACATTTAATACAATGTAAATAAAATGAATGATAAATATACAAGTAGCACGGCAGGGCTCTAAAGATAGATATATTTCTCTCTGCCTACCCCGTAGGGGTGATGGTATGACGTAATAAATTAACCCTTATCAACGATTGCTTACGACAAGAACCCTGTTCCGCGTACAGCGTGGGAATGTTCGTTATGTGTTATTCCCGTCGGAAACGAGAACAACAATTGTACGATATTACGATTAGGTGAAGTTTCAAGTTGATATTGGATTTATTTATCAGGCGTGTAAACTTGGATTGGATTATAATATGATTATACAAAATATCTACGTTTACGCCTCCATAGGAACAGCGGTTAGACTGATTATTTCGTCAAGGGTGAAGGGGGGTCAAATGTTTCATTAATTCATTCGAAGCGTAGTGGTATTCATATAGCCGTGGTATAGGATGCCTTAGTCTGGAGCGTTAAAACGTCATCATGATCATTCGTGTACTTCCGTCCACTGCTGGACATCGGGCCTCCACCCTTACGTCTCCCAGCTCACGATATCCAGCGACGGCTTTGTGTGAAGCATGATCGTCCGCTGACAACAGACAGACAGACAGATATATGTTTGTAAATGTAATAGTGTTATGCAGCAATATTGTCCTGTCGTTAATCGTATCGATGTCTCAGTAGTGAACCTTCTGAATATGTGCCGGGCGTATTGTCAAAGTCTCAGCACCCACTGCATAGCGGGACGTAAGCATGACCGGTGAAATGTGGTGTACTTACTAAACTCCTTTATATTACAATCGACAGTCGATCGGGAGGTGCAGGGTTCGACTCCCGGGCCGAACACTACTAAACTTCCCAATTTAGATGTTCTAGCAGCTGGACATGCGGCCGATGCGCGGCAATAGGCTCACCGCGCGCCGCTTGCAGGTGCGATCGTGCTGCTGACGCTGGCGCTGCTGACGCGCTACTTCTACTACATACCGCGCGCGGCGCTGGCGGCCGTGGTCGTGTGCGCCGCGCTGCACATGGTCGACGTCGCCGCGCCCCGCCGCCTGTGGGCCGCCAGCAGTGAGCGCTTTGCACATGTCACGTACATAACGTTTTAGTGTTGAATCTTGTTTAACGCTCAAGCGAGTACCCCTTTGTTACTCCTCAAGGAAGTTCAATATGAGGCGGTGGACTCAATAGGACAGTTATAAGAGTGTTTCATTATTATTCATTATTATTTCATTCATTCTTATTATTGTATGCGTAAATGAAAATATAATTAAACGTGTGAGTTCAAGGGTTTTCTCCAAGTTATTGTCGATTGGTGTAATATGTGAACTCGACTTTAGTTAGCGTGTTCTGTTCTGTTCTGTTCTGTTCTCATTCTGATAAGACGGTTTTATAACAGGGAAACTGTAATCGTGTGTAATCGTGTGGACAAATACACAAAGTGTAAAACATAATAAAGCGTTAATTCAATTGGCGTTTATGCTTTTCGTAACTGTTATAGCTAATTTTTAATATTAAAATGCATGTTATTCTGAAAGTCACGCAAGTTAGGTTTTGGACCTACAACCCACGTAGTGGGAAAACGAATTCCTAATTCCTAGATCACTATCATGTCGCTTTTTTCTCTATAATTGATTTGTCAAATGTAATAACACAAAAGTATTGTTATAAGTACAACGGATAATTATTATTTTATTAGTGATCGCACAAGTATGACATGAATGAACAGGTACGTCTATAAATAAGTTAATACTGTTATATATACTGTTTTTATTATGTACGAATAAAAGTGTCGATTGATTTTTTTTATAATGTAAATTACCTTCAAATCTGAACCGCTGATAGTTCATTGTAAGTTTTTGTTACCATTTATTAAACGAAATACCATCGCAGAGTAATTCGAAACAGAATTAATTATGTTTGCGAGTAATCTTTTTGGCATTTCGATACTGCGAAATACGGTTGGCGTTAAATAAAATAACAACATTCATGAGCTCCTGGTACACGGACCTCTTGTTTTAATGTTATTTCATTGATGCGAACATAAAGACCAATATCTTTCTCCAATATACTCATAGATACAGAGTTCTTTTCAAAAATTTACTCATAATTTAACTGTATCACTTTGTGAATTGAAGCCCGCTGAGGGCGAGTAACAATCTCAAAGCAGGCTGTGACGTCGCAGACAAAGTTCTGTCGTACGCCACGAGCAATTCGTACGATCGGCTATGAAAAACATTTTCTTATAAATGAATTATCGTACGCTGAACATGTTATTACATGTTACTTTTAAATTATCACATTCAAATATGGAGTTCTGTTAAAACAATATAATACGTTAAGAGTAGGTATATAATATTCATCATATTAACGTTTTAAACAAATATCGGTAATGTTTTAGGTTTCAAGTAATTAAAAGTGAAATTGTGATGTTTGTTCTATTGATTTCTATTGCAACTGTTGATTCACTGTATTTGATTCACTGGACGAGTATTTATTGGGTATTTTAACTTGCAATTTTCGTAGTACCCGTCGTATGCAGTGTTTGGCAATGCGCTCAGCTCTCACTGCGACATATATTATAATAGTTAAAGTATGCGATTACTATATTCCTCTGCTTACCGCTTCGCGGAAATACCGGTGTGATGCTTTGCTTTAATACGATACTGTACACTTAGGGCGAGCTTCTCTCGCAAACGTCAGTAGACAGTCTTACGCGAAACCAATTGGGTCTTCCATGACAAAGTTTCTCTCTTCGAATTTAACTTTCCTACGGTTTTTTATTATACTCTATTCAGAAAATGTCTTGATAGTTGGAAATTACTCGCGTATGTATATTTATATCATTCGTTTTATTCGAGTTACATATTTACGAACAAGCTACAGATACTGTTGTGCGTAAGAAACGGCGACGTCCAACAATACTTGTCTCGACGAATGAACAGCTCAGCGAGCGCGACACTCGCGCCGCACTTACGAAGTTGCCAGAGCGGAAGTCACTCGGCGAACACTAATAGAGTCCCACGCGGAGCGCCCTGGCCCGCGCGACGCAAAGTTTCCTGGTTCGCGTTCGACGTCACCGGGAATTTGTTAAGCTCGTCCACACAAACACTGCTTTTACGCATTAGCAGACGAGAACTGTATGGAACTATATGGAATTTCGTAATAATGCGATCTTTCCTACTCGTAACATTCCCAATATAACACTTTCGTGTTGATGTTTGCACGATATATATGTTTACGGGAATTTTTTTAATCAATTTTTTCCTGTAACAAAACATCACGCTTATGTACTTCTAAGAGGTAGGCAGACGACTGTAGTACGTTCACGCGTTTCACCAGTTACGTATACGTTTTATTATGGAATAGGGTGCCCTATAAATAGGTTGCCTATGTGGAGCTGCGGTGCAAAAAGCTTATTTCGTGAGAACCAGCGTGAGAATTATGGGCCTGAAACCTCGCGGGAGACTTGTGTCCAATACTAGATTGTAATAGGCAATAACGATGATAATATAATTAGATCCAGTTTATTTCCACAATTCGGGCAAAAATTCAACCTTCGCGCCACTACGGAATTCTAAATAGAAAAATCCCTCATATACCCGTACCTACTGTATATATCCCACCTGTACCGTAGTAACCGACCGGAGATTCAAACCCAGGACCTTTCAATCAATCGTTACACTTGCTTATTACATTTTCTGTATTCGCGTGCGTGTTGTTCGCTTTATCTTACGAAATCCTTAATCTTAGAAAATATACGTTTGTTACAGTAAACCTTCCATAGAAAGTACCTATCAAAACACACACACAAAACAGGCTTATCAAGTTCTCTATTCTCTTGTGCCTCAACGTACGTACGCAGCCGCACAGCTAATAAAACACAACGTATTCGCACACGACACGCCTACGCAAGGAAATGAATCTGGCGCTCAGTAAATTTTCCCACAGTAAGACTATCTTCTGTCGCGTATACAACACAATAAGGAACCCGTTCAGCTCACTTTACGATATACGCTGTTTTTATTGCTGGTGAGCTTTTTGTTGCCGTTCAGTTGGAAACAAAACAATATACATACATTTAATATCATCATCATTCCGACCTTTCTATCGTTCGGCTGCTGGCACATGGGTCTCCTCTCAGAATTAAGGGTCAGAGGGTTAAGGCACTAGTCTGCCACGCTGGCTAAGTGCGGGTTCCCAAACTTCACACGCTTTAGAGAGCAATTTTTTTGAGAACTCTTAAGGCGTACAGGTTTCCTCACGACGACCGTTATGGCAGGTGATATTAAAACTTAAAACGCACATATTGTAAATAACTATGTGCCAGGGTTTGAATCCGGCTTCTGGGGTAAAAGGTCCAATTTCAAACCACTAAGACACTGCTTATACATACATGTAATATGCTTATTAAAAATTGTACAAATCATTACGCAGTGATTTTATGCTATAAATTATATAAAAGTTGCTGGAACATGGCTAGTTATTAATCGATTGGATATAAGTGCAACCTAAAACAATTATATGATAATCTATTCAAACTTTATTTGTAAGACATTTGTCTCGATTAAGGTTCATACTGTTGTACACGAAGTAAATCGATGTAAAAGCCAAGACAATTTTCTTTTCAGGCGAACGCAGCGCCAAGGGATTACCTCGCTTGTTCACTAATATTTGTTATGACACTTACAGTTGAACCTTTTTATGAGATAAGATCAACATTTTATTTTTCTCGCTACAGAAGGTGCAATTCCGTGTAAAACATTCCATTTTCGACGAACAAAAATTTTACGTAACTTGTTTATTGTAAAGTGGAAACTTCACACGAACATCACTTGATCCAAAACCGGCGTACAGAGAGTGCTGGATGTAGATAAAGCGCGGCCGGTCTGTCAGCGTACAGATATTTGGCACTCAGTACTCTCTGCCTACCGCGCAAGGGAGTTCGCGTGACGATATGGATGTAGCAGAACAATTAGTGTTGTAAATAATAATGTTTAATTATCACGGAATATTTCAAAATTATTTTTTAAACATTTGTTGTCTGTTATATAATCATCATCATCATCATCATCACCTTGTCGTTGTCCACTGCTGGACGTAGGCCTTCCTCAAAGAGCGCCGCCGCCCCCTGTACTCACCTGTTCATCATCAGAAATATATACAACAGAAATTCCACTCAAAGAATATAATCCGCATTAAAATATACACGCATAAGTAAATAAAATTACTGTTTCGTAAGAACTTAAGTAGCATCTTAGTATACTCGTTATGTTGGGCTCATGCTTGAAGTTGCTAAGAGATGACCGCAATTCGGATAAAATATAATTCATTTCAGAATGTTTATTTCTGTTATGTTCAAAATTTCTCTCGTAATATGCATTAATGCATGTATATAATGATGAAACATTTTCGGGATAATCACTTGGGATAATTACTCAATTAGTCAAAGCGATATAGGAAACAGCTTTCGACATATAGCGATAAAATGTAAAAAAAATATTACCTACCAATTAACACCGAATTTGGATAACAAATATGAATGGTCAAAATTCGAAATAATTCGAGTTTGTGTAAAATCTTTCAAAAATATATCTTTTAAGCTTCTCATCCAAACCTAAATCGTTTTTGAGGTTTATTCAGATATATTTCACTTATGAGCAAAAACCTACGTTGTAAGATTTTTAATTATTTCAAGAAGTGCATGATTATTCATGTAGCCAATGTATAATCTCAATGGTTTTGATGTTCGTTGAATCGACCATTTCTTATTTATAAAACCTTCATTGACATACCTACAGATATTCTAAAGAAATATTTCGATCGTTTGTATTTGTGAAAATATTAAAATCACTCCATTCCGTATCAGTAAGATAAACAGATTTTGTATCGCAATCCACTTCCTGAGTATTTTTATAAGCACTTAAACATGCGAATCCTCCCTATGAAAACATTTAAACGAGAGTCGAGTAGGTACATTCACCCTATTCGAAGCTTAAAAGCGTTGAAATATATTGTTTGAGGTTATGTTTTACGCGTAACAAGGATAAGATCAACACAAGACGTGAAGAGTGAGGTTCATTCGTCCCTCGATTTACAGTAATGGAAGCGTGTATTGTGCGTATGATACCACCCATGTGAATACGGTACAATTATATCAGTATCTTTTTAAATGTAACTGTTGTGAATGTATCTGATTCAATTATAAGTTTTTGTTGTTTTTTGATTCAACTTCAGTTCCGTTTTCCACTTTTAAATTAATACGGTAAAGGAAAAATTACGCGGAAGTTTTTATACCCGACGTCTTCAATAGTTTAAATAGGGGCTTATTATTTAAATAGGGTCTTATTCTCATTTATGTTTATTTGAAAAAATGCAAATTTTATTGGAATATCAAAGTTAATCGAACGCTATATTCACTTCTAGCATAATTGAAAATGTTTTGTTTGTTTTGCATTTCGCAAAAAAAGTTAATTCGTTATTAAAGTTGAAAAAGTTATAAAAGTAATTATTAGCTTTTAAATTATAGGCGCGTGTTTTCCCTTAAGTAAATTTTACGTATGTATGCGTTTATATAGAAATGTTTCCCGACACTTTTAATGTTTCAAACTTGAGGGTTAAGGCCATAGTCTGCCACGCTCGTCATGTGCGGGTTAACAAACCTCACAAGTCTTAGAAAACATTTTTTTTATAAACATTTTATTTCATAATTTAAATTCGGGCTCCTGGAGGTTGAATTTGAAACCAAACGGTTATCACTGCACTAGGTTACACTTAGATTATTCAACCATAGTTACTATAAATGGTTGACTTGCACTTTTATTTATTTATTTATTTATGTACACACAGAAAATACAAAATAAAAAATTGATACGATCAGTTGTACAAGGGCCTTACTTATTCCATATTGGAATATCTTCCAGTAGGCCCGCTGGTGGACAATTTATTTCATAAAGCCATCTTAGCGCGTACAGATACAATAATACATATGTACATACTAAATGTACGTAATGTAAATGTAAATACATACATAAATATACATACCTATATAAACATATGTATATACATAATTTTATGATATTTTGTTATGGTTACAAACGTAACATCATTCGTGTGAACCCTGAAAAGTCACGCATGGGAGCGCAGTATGCTAGTAAATTTTCAGCAGTTACGTTTAAGTACTGGCATGGAATGGAATTTGACCCTTTTGCTATACATCAAGCACAAATTTAGATACCGAGCCATTACAATAATTTTTAAATATATTTTTTAAGTTACAAAATCGAATTGTACCGTGCGCCGGATTTTAACACAGGACCTATCAATAGATTGTCGCGGTTAGAACCACTCTTTTATTCCACCATTTGACTCTCCCATTAGCCAATGGGAGAGTCAAATGGTGTTGTCCAATAATCTAATTCACAATTAATGTATTGACGATTTAATTACATTTCAGGACTTGACCTGATTCCCCTTCTCGGTACATTTATATGCTGCCTCGGGCTGGGCATTGAAGTGGGACTGTTATGTGGCGTTGCTATCGATATCCTGCTGCTGCTCTACTACCAGTCTAGACCGTCTCTCGATGTACAATTTGTCAATGTAAGTAAAGTTTCGTACTCATTATTATCTGGTACACTTAGTTCTAGCGAAATATGAAATTTATATCGGGGACCATTGATCGCGGAGAATAATTTAAATTGATTTTAGTGACGGGGCGCAGTATGCTTTGCTTGGGAATAAGTTATATTATCGCCAGCAATAAAAATCGGAGCTCTTAAGCACTGGATACCAGTTAAGCGAAAGATGCGAATGAATCAAAATAAAATTTTATATCTTCCCCGTTCCCAGCGATCCATTCGGGCAAATGTTGCTTCTTCGCCCATAATTTCGAATCATAAATATATCTTAGACTCGTAAGCGACAAGTAAAATTCAGTACACGTATACCGCATTGGAGTCGGTAAACTTTGTTTCATTTTACTCGATTTCCCCCTCGTACTTCACTATTCGCGCGGGTACTACACATAAAATGTTAAGCTTAACGGAATTTGTAATTTTTTTCTGTCTGAATTCACTAGATTTTACCAGTTAGCAGTTACTGCTAATGAGAATAAGATGTAAATTCGGCTCCATCAGTTTCCTAATTGAAAAAAATATTTGGCTCGCTTTCCTCTTTTAATATTGTCGTCATAAATAAATCAGTTGGTAAATGTGTAACATTGTACAATTAATTTTACAGGATGACCACTTACCTCCCCACTACGCCGTCCATCCCATCGGTGGGCTACATTTCGCGGCCGCAGAGCGAGTGCGCTCCAAGCTGATGTCGCTAAAAAACTCAAAGATTAAGCCCAATACAGTAACCTTAGAAACCCTCACGATAGTAGGCGATAATGACATCAATGGTGCAAACACAGCAAACGGGTCAACAATGGCAAATGGGTCAACAATAGCAAACGGGTCAACAATGGCAAATGGGTCAACAATAGCAAACGGGTCAACAATGGCAAATGGGTCGGCAACAGCAAATACTTCAGCGGACATATTAGTCATACATTGTGACGCGCTTCTTCGCGTGGATTACACCTTCTTACAGGTTTGTAAGTTTTATTTGTTTATAATAATTACAAGTTATTGAAGTCAGTGTGACTTTATAAGGAACTATACTAAAATATGCCTCCTTTTTGAATGTATACTTCAATATGGCACAAGTTTGAAGATTTATTTTGGAAGGTAAATTGTTATAGGATTCGGTTGCAAGTGAACATTCTTGCGCCCACAGAACGTCCACGAGGCCGGTAAACGTATGTCGCGGCTGATGTCGCGTTGTCTACATTTCACTCAATCGTCCAATTCGATAGTATTGACGTGTTGGCAACGACGAAGGCGCAAACAGCGCGGGCGTAGTCTCCGGGCCGCGGAGCACATGCGTGATTTATTGCGACTCGATCCGACGCTCGGATTACACTTTCTTGTTCCTGATCTATTCGTGTTTTATTTCGCACGAGTTTGATTTATTGCTGACTTATGTTACAATAAACGTTCACACTCGGTTTGTGATTTTTTCGATACATCACAATAAATGTAGTATAGATCCGTTGCGACCGAGAACGAAATAGGCATGTTTGGACAGTACTTTCATATAGCAAATGTGAATGAATGTACTGGTGAGAAAAGAAATAGATTTTTGTGTGGTGTATTAATATCAGAAAAAACAGTCTTAATTAAGCGCATGCATGACGATCAAATAGTCGACTTACTAAAATAGGGTCATTTGTAGGAGACGAGCATTTGGGACAACTTTGATGTATGAAGAGGTGAATGTAATCGCAGAACTGTCTTTGGTGAAGATCTTTTCTTTCTGTCCACCCCTATGGGAAAAAGGCGTGATGTATCCTTACGTATAAAAAAAAAAATTAACGCGTAGTCATAAAGCGACATGTCTCGAAATGAAAATTTACGTATAGCTATAAAGGAACATGTTAAGAAAATTCATGTGCGCCTATAAAAGAACAAAACATATTTTCTTTGTTTTGAAATTTAATTGATATATGTATGTGTAAAATTACATGACATAAAAAGTTGTTACATACGAGCATGCGTAATATTTTCCGGCCTTTGTGAAAGAACACGCAAAATAAAAATAAATAATAGACACGTTTATGTACTTGATTTATCTTCGTAACGTTTGTAGCATCACGCCTGTAATCTACGAAGAGATAGGCAGCATTACGCACACATCGCGCACGTTCCACCTCGCACCATTTATCTATTCTGGTCGATACCACACTGTACCGTCTTACATAGTTTCACTTACGATTACAACACAGGTGTGTCGCGAAGCCTCAGTACAATTATAAGCGACGACAACGAGGTGAGTGTCGTCGTTTGAGTAGCTATATAAAAATATTATGTAACAATGGATTAGGATGTGAGCCTGTTGACGGGACCGGGCACAAATCTAGACTTCGGAGTCATCATTAGTTCAAATTAGAAAAATCCGACAGTACTCGACCCGGAGATCGAATACTGGACTTTGCCATCAGTAATCACGCTTGCGATCGCTCGAACAACGAGGCAGAAGCGGTTACAAGCTTTAAGCATAAAATACGTATCTCTATATATACACATTTCTATGTATATTATTTTCCTTCCACATTTTGTATGAATAAGTAAGTATATTTTGAAACATAACATCATGCGTATATTTCAAACGGGCAGAGGTGTTTGGTACTTCTCGTAACACCACCAGTGATGTTATGAGTCCATTCCTTATCGCACCAGGTTCCTTACGGGGTGGGCAGAGTTAAAGCGTGTGTTTAATTCAGTTTGGTTATTTTATACGGTTATTAACTTGTTTCACGATCATCTTTCGCTTAACGGTATCGTCAAAGTTTATCGATTACTTATCACAGCTCGTGACATGCAGCGTTATAATATTGCAAGCCTCGCGGCGGCCGCGTTGCTGATTAAAAGCGGTGTGATTTGACGTTTCGGCTAGCGATCAATGAAGCATATAGGTTATATCAATATTCAAGGGTAAATTTACGTTTAAAATAATTTTTCCATTAATCTGTTGCTCATATGAGCTTGTATTAAAGATTTTTGGTATAAATCTGTACTACTAATAATATGATTATATACTAATAATAACACTGACTATGCTAATAATAATACTAACTATACTAACAATAATATTGTTCTGTGTCATATATGTAGTTATATAGTAGAGGTTTCAGAAAATAGTTTTTGAAATTTTCGCGTTCGCCCGTCCACTAGACATGCAAGAACTGCGTAGATACCACATGCCTTTGCTTGTATTTACATAAGAATGAAATATACATATTATATGCCTTAAAAATCTTAATCTTAACAAATGAGTTCATAACTTCCACTACCAGAATATATTTTAGAAATTTATATTCGGTTCACTATTGATGAATAATAACGAGATATATGAGACAAATATTAAAACAATTTATATGTTGTCGAGATATCGTAAAGTTTTTATACTTGCACATTAAAACTGTTAAAATTTAAGTAAATTCGTGTAAAATACACTTGGTGCTTCGTTAATTACATAATCAGCGGGCTTTATGTGGCGTTATGCGGATATTTAAAGCATTGCTTCAGCCAACAAATCATCACGGTCTGAGTATTTATTGCACGGTGATTAAATTGATTCAAATTTGTCTATAGCCATGTCCAGCAGTGAAACGCATGCGGCTAATGATGATGTCGATGAATCAGTGTTCTAATTCGCCCACCGTTATAGGAAATAGACGTAACATTATTTACGTATCGCTTTAAGAGAAATGTCAGACCAACGTGGAAATATTCTTGCCTCTGTCATTACATCTATTAAGAATTACAGTAAAATAAATTTCAGCGTTTTAATACCGTAATTAAGAAATTATAATCATAGAAAATATTGTATTATAAAGTATCAAGAGGTACTAGTATTTTTGACCTGAATTTTGTTTACACAGTTAGAGGACGAAGTTTATAATGAAAGCTATTGTGTGATATCGTATTTACAATAACAATTATTTTAGCGGAATTATGATCCCGCTTTGTACTCGTTCGCTTAACAATTAACATAAAACAACAGATGCGGGGTATCAGTTTCGGGTTATATAAACTTCTTATGTTACTTAGTTATATTAATGTAAACGTTTGTTTATAATATCAGTGTAATGGTTAAATTTTACAACTAAGACTCAACGCATATTAAACTTTTGATTTTGTTAGCAATAAATATATTGCTATATACACCCATGTTTAGTATTCTTTGCTTTCAATTTAAAAATAGGCCATTACTCATAAACATTCTAACGTTTAAAATATATACGTTAGGTTTACATTTGGTAATATAAACTTTGTTATATTTTATCTCAGTATTCTTGATGAGAAGTATAAATATAGTTTTTTTTTGTGAGAGATTATCTATTTTTTAACGTATTTATTTGAAAACATATTAAAATAATAAATGTTTATTATTCTAAAATTTCCCTTTTCTGGGAGATTGCTTGTGTTAAAAAATACTTTTGGAATTGCCTCGCCACATTTAAGTAATTTTAAGTGGTCGTAATCTAAATTCGGTCGTGGAGGAGTTTCTCTACCTTGTTAAAGGCGAAGTTTCACTCTCACAAATGTCCTTTATGACATCGTAATAGACCATAAAACATGGTTTTATTGCTGCGTTGATCTAAAAAGGAAACGACGAACAATTAGTAATAATACTATGGATCATAAGAAACTAAATTTAAATGTAGTCTAATCTGGTATAAAAATTCACAGTGTCTTGGAAAAAATGAAGTGTAACCCTTTTGTCATTTATTTATTTAGATTCAGTATATAACTATATTATTATTGTTAATGAATTGTTCCGTTGTGAGCTGGAAGATGTGGTAGTCCAAACAAACGGTCTTCCTTCTTACGCGTTTAAAGTATGATATCAAACAAAATACAAGATGTTACGCAAACACAGTATGATAGCAATAGAAAAATAATATAAGCTCGACTTTCGATACATTCATATGTAGACATTGTCTTCTTGTTTCCGTTCAGATATAAGCCTCTTTAATATCACGTCACTGACCCGATCTTCAGCTCTTTGCATCCAGCCGCTGCCAACCATTTTGCGTATATCGTCACTCCACTTAACTGGAGGCAGTCTACGCTACGTTTCCATGGACACTGTCAGCACTGCAGGTCACGACAGATGCTCCACTCGGACGATTATCAGTTCTATAAAGCACAATGTTTTCAGAGCGTCAAAATGTTTGTGGGCGAATGGTCGCGCACGGGCCACGTGGTGTGGTGCGGCGCGGCGCCCGCGCTGCGGCGACAGCTGGCCGGCGTCGTGCACGAGCCGCTGTGCTGCGAAAAGGACCAGCTCTCCGCGTGCCTAATGGGTGAGTCACTTGTAAACTGCAATAGAATAATGATCATAATTATAATCATGCTACAATGTTCACAGGTGCTACATATAAACATCCAATAATGTTCATGTATGTTCGTGTATGTTCGTGTATGTTCGTGTATGTTCGTGTATGTTCGTGTATGTTCGTAAATGTTCGTGTATGTTCGTGTATGTTCGTGTATGTTAGTGTATGTTCGTGTATGTTCGTGTATGTTCGTGTATGTTCGTGTATGTTCGCGTATGTTCGTGTATGATCGTGTATGTTCGTGTATGTTCGTGTATGTTCGTGTATGTGCTTTTACAGTCAGTTTGGAATTAAATATTTTTAAAAGGAGTTGGGAGTAAATAATAACGCAATTAGCAATAAAGCGTACACTTGGCGATTCTCAGACGCGGCCGCACGAATAGTTTCTCCGGCGTCTAATTACTGCGCTTTGTAGCGCGAGCGTTTTGCATCTCGCCCGCGAAATTTGAACATGAGTCTTTATAACAAAACTGTCATTGTCCTTAGTATGTCGTGTAATTAATCTTCGTTGTAATTTGAAAAATTGAAGCGTAATGACTCTTTAATATTTTCAGTCTTTATAAACTCAGCGATTGATTGTTCCAGTTCGTAAAATTTCTTTTACTGTATATGAAAAGATTGTTATGCTTCAGTGAATGAGATAATGAAATTGTCGTGCTATATAATTTATTTGTTTAAAACAAAACAAGTTCCTAGAAATGAGTCGGTACTAATGAATACCGAGAAACTACGCAGCAAGGAACTTCGCACTGCCGCGCTCATGTCTTGTTGAGATCGTAAGTGAGATAGTTTCTGTGAAGTGTGTTTCTTTAACGTACATTGTACATAAGTATCTAATTGTGTTTCCCGTTCCAACGCCCGTGATATTACTGGTTCTTTCGCTCATAATATTACTCGTTCTTTCATTCTTAATATTGTACTTTTTAATATTATGCTAATAATAATTTCCTTCGCAACTTTTCCGTTCACTGAGAAATTTAACTTGGCTTTTATTTAATTATCCTTTCGTTCTTTTATTATTCGAACAGAAAGGGTAGCAGCATAACACGAACACGGGCTATTCAAATTCATTATGGCCGTTCATTGTTTAATTTCAATTTAACCGGCATCCGCGCTAACTTCCGATTTTGGGTACGATCCAAACCGGATGTTAACCGGACCGTACCAACGCGGGCCGTTTGCGATCTCTACGTAAATATATATGTGATTATATAGACTTGTTGGTTTTATTTTGAATGGAGTCTTAGCGATAATGTTAGCACTAAGCAAGCGTGCGATACTCTATGCTACATCTCGCTCACCATCGGGCGGTATTGCCTTGCCAGCAAATGCGACTCTATTGCTTTTATACAAATGCTTTGATGTAATTATTGTAATTTGTAACTCATAAAACAAAACTCGTATGTCATTAGAGATATTCAGTATCCAGAATTTATAAACTAATGTAAACATTTGACCAATAAATGCAGCCAAGATGGTATGCTTGAAATAGGTGTTCGACGTTTGTTAAACGTTCCCGGTACTAAACCAAGAGTACTGCGGCTCACGTGCACCGACACGATCCGACCGACACGACCGCCCGACACGACCGATCGATACGACCGACCGACACGATATGCAAAATTGCGGTCGCGCGGTGTACGAACACGTCACTCACAGCGGAATGTTTTCAACAATTGCGCTTGAATTTTCAATATAAATCGCTGGTGCTTCCATACACTCTCAAAATTAGTACGACGTTAGCTTAATATTCTATTATATCGACACCAAATTAGTTTCTAGCAAAATTAAACGGCTGAATACTATGCAATGTATGGCAAATATAGAAAATATTTTATCTGTAAAAATAAAACGAACATCATATCGGTTCCTGGATCGTTTCAAATTTTGTTTATTTGAGTCAATAATCGAGCAGTTGCGAGCGCAGCTGCCGATCGACAGGTCCAGAGTTCAAGTGTTCAGAGGTCAGAGTAAGTGGCTCGCCGGTAAGCGGCAGAGTGTATAACACTCCTTTGCCTACCCCTTCTGTATTACGGGAGTGACGTTACCTTTTAATTTGAAATCTTTGTCGATTTTAAGTTTTAGGATAATATTTGCATAAGACAATATAATTCGTGCTCATAATAAAGTGACTTTTGTGCATTTCACGTTTTTTTCATTACAGGTATATCGTTGGCGCAAACGGCTGGTACAAATGACACGGAACTTTGAATATTTATTTGTTAATTTGTATATCAGTGTTTTGTGTGAAATATGTCATTTATGTCCCGCTTATATTAAGTTGTACCATTAAAATAATAAAATAGATAATTTTATGCACCATTCCTTTTATTGATAGCCTTAGGCTTCCCTGAATGTCCAGTGGTAGATTACGTCAGGCTGATGATAATGTAGTATGCATGTTTTAGAAGCATGTGCAGGACACTTAATACACTAGGTTCACTTTAAAACTAACGTAGCTTCACGCCTGTAATCCCCGAAGGGGTAGGCAGAGGAATGCAGAACATTCCCACGATTCACCGGTTACG
>DWEI01000981.1:0-18334 GCA_018245875.1 Mysoria ambigua | reverse complement strand
GGAGATTACAAGCGTGATGTTACGTTTTCCTATAGGTATATGTATCTTATCAAATGTCTGGTTACTACAACACAAACTCTGTTCATTTTTAATTTGGGATCTGATCCTATCAAGATATTATTATAAGATATAAAATAGAGCAGCAAAAAAATAAACAAAATCAAAATCAAATCATCAGCCTTTAGCTGTCCACTGCTGAACATAGGCCTCCCCCAGAGCGCGCCACGATGCTCGATCGTCTGCCTTCCTCATCCAGTGACTACCGGCGATCCTGCGAATGTCGTCGGACTGGCGAAACAAAATAAACAAAAAACTTCATAAACATCAAATGGTTGATAACTACCATGACAATAATGCAGTTTTTTCATTTCCCTCCAACATCAACTCGACACCGGTTCACATCGAACGAAGAACGGGACGTACACATCGTATTTCGATAATAATTCAATATAATCACATTTGTTTACAGGAGGGGTGGGTCTCGTCTGTGCTCGAGGAAAATAAGTAGCAATTGTTTTTTTATGTCTCGTAATGTTTATCAATTTTGTATATTGATTTATTTTCTCTTCGGAAAGTTCCAGGAAGTTCGAGCGACACACCTTTAGGGTAAATATATAACATGTTAAAGCTGTTATGAACATATCTTTAGAATCAAGTTACAAACAATATTATTAACTTCGTCTTTTGCGTAAAACATTATTATACTGATGTGTTTTATGTACGTTGTTGTCACTTATTTTGTTATATTATTACGTAAATTTTGATACGAAATTATTATTTTTTTAAAATTGGTAACCACGTTAAAAAAACACTAAAACAAATATTATTAGTGCACCCATTCTATAGATTCGCGTCTTAAAGATTCATCTTAATAACACAAATGGTCAAAGGTAAAAAGCCACTAAAAAAGGTATTTATTACGTCCTTAACATACAAAAAAATAATTAAAAATTATGTCTGAATTTGTTGAGCCACCTGCACGAATACCTAATAATGTAGTATTAAATTCAAACAAATTATCCATAAACTCGCGAAAGGTGCTTATACACTAGCTGTATCGTGTTGCGCTCGTAATTGCTCGGACCTTAGCCGTTGAGCGAACGGCTAATTCAACGATTTACGCATCAACTAATCCACAAATTGGTGAGGCTTTGTCGGCGGCGGGTCGTGTCTGCGACGCGCATTTTGCTCGTCGTGACGACCGCAAGCGATGTGGTGTGAGCGATGGCACGCGATATATCCAATAACACTGGAAAATGTATTATGCAATCTATCTTTCACATGATAACTGAGGATATAATTGGCTGGCCCGTTGGTGCAGCGGTTAGTGAACCTGACTCTTGCGCCGGGGGTCGTGGGTACAATTCCCACCCAGAATATATATTTGTATGATGAGCACAAGTATTTGTTCTGTGTCTGGGTGTAAAAAATATATCTATTTAAGTATATATTTATTTGTATATAAGTAGTTTATCAGCCATCTGGTTACCATGACACAAGCTCTCTTGACGTTTAGTTTGGGATCAGATGGCCGTGTGTGGAGATGTCCTAAGATATAAGATTGATAATACCTAATAATATTTCAGTCTCTTTTAATTTTACCAACCCCGTGTGAGATCTAGCTTGAAGATATGTAATGAATATACCAAGGCTTACATATTATCTCTACTTCTCTCACATATAAAACTATATAATTTAAGTATATACTCTTTGTTGTAAATCCCGAGTTAGTAATTACCTATTACTGTCGAAATCATCAATATTTTCACACAAACCTTTACAAACGACAAAGGTCTTAACTGTGGCTGTCAATTGAAGCTATACTTAACGTCATAGTTACCTTTGAGGAGCCATGAACCAGGGAGATATCTGTTTCGTCATATTATTTACTTCCGAACGTACATCGCTCGTCGCTCTGCTGCGCACTCGACCACGGGCCTTACCGCTGCCAGACGGAGCCGGCGAAACAAAAGCAATATGATTTTGTGTACAATTTTGTGTACGACATTTTAATTACTTTGTACGCGGGCTTTGGGTCTCCTTGGGGCCCGAATGAAAACTACCCGCCATTGTATTTGTGGGCCCTTACAAAACTTACATTGTGATATCTGGTGAGTTATGAAATATGTTACATTTATAATATTGTTATTGTTTTCATGAAATTGACGAATAAATGGAATTGCATTGCACTTACAATCAGATGAAATGCGAAAATAATTAAAATAAAATCTATACAAACATCAGGATCGTCGTATTGCATCGACAACTGACTAGTTGGTTTGTTGAGTTGAGGAAGTAACAAGAATATCGCCGAATTCAGAAAACAAAAAAAGTATGTAGAAAAATTTACTTATAAATAGACGCAAAATCACACCGGTAATCCCCGAAGAGATAGGCAGAGGAGTTTAGTACACTCGCACGTTTCACCGGTCGCGCTTACGTCCCACTACGGATTAGGTGGTGACGCTATTGCCATACACTGGGCACATATGCAATCTCAGAGCCATTACTGGAAAAACTAAGTTAGAAAAAGTTTATTTATTTATTTATTGGGTAATTCCACACTGCCGTAACATAATATTTTAGTTTAACATGAAATATAAAAAAAGAAAATGTAAAAGCATATTTCATACAATGAATCTACATCAATACAAAAGTGGAGTAGAATGAGGCATTTGTCCGGGGCACTTGCAGTGGTAATTAATTTAATGCTCCGCCTGCCGACGGTGTCCACTATCGCGGAGGATCAGCGGCAAGCTTAATTGCCTCAACAATCAGTGCTGTATTTAATGTTTACTTATCGCCGTATGATAAATATATAAACGTGTTATCGAGAGCGGTTCCGTTTTAAGTTCATGTTGATTTACGTATTCAATTCTATGTATATTGCGCATCTGTCGTTTTTAATACATATGTTCTTATTTAGAAAAGTACGTTGAAAATATCACGGTAAATATGATTTAAGAGTTATTAAGAATATGATTTTTAAAATCGTAAGCCTCCAAAAATAATAAGTCCAAGAACGCAGACTCATCGAGATAGTCTGTATCCCGTAATCTTTTCGTGCACTCAATTAAAAAACATTTAAGGGACCGAACACACCTGGCCGCGATAAACATCGCAACTATTGTGAAACTCGAGAAATTCGAACCTCAATTTTGACAACAAAAAGGCCATAATCGATTTTGGGCACACAAAGGGAGTATTATATTTGACAAGTCGACTGTACAAACGTTGTTTGCGGTAGAGATTATTTCGGTTGAAATGAATGAAAGCAAAACACGATCCTGTGAATATGTTGGCCGTAATTGAAATCCGAACAACGCCCTCAAGGACGATTTTTTAATTTTTTTCTCTCCCCACAACCCGGGAAGTGGGCTCGAGTGTCGCTCGAATTTGTCTCAAGAAATCAATTCGAATCAAATACCTGATTGAAAAAAAAACCGTTTCTGGACGAATTTTATTTTCTTCTTTGTAATCTGTAAACGTCAAACGCATTGTAATTACAAAAGGGCTATCCTCGTTGACAGAGTGATTGTACGTTGCGCAAAGTGCTATACAGGTATAACAAATGTTTTGAAAAAAATGTTAGCAATTCTATTTTATTAAAAAATAAAATGAAATATTAACCCTGAGCCATTGTATCTTATTGATTAATGAACGAAAGAAAGCGTCGAAATGAAACGGAAACGTATGGCCGAACCGACCCACCCGCCGGCATTCGTCATTAAATCGGTTGTTCTTCGTTTCGTGAGGGTTTCGATGTAAATAATGATTAATTATGTAATTTACTCCATGTCATCGGACGACCACATGCTTCACGAAAGTATAACCTAGGGCCAGGTGGACGTTTATCTGATTTTCTGCCGTAAAAGGGTTAAGCGGACATCGTGATAAACATTGAAATTTGTATGTGAACCCTTTTCGGGGTAACGATGTTTTGTAAGTCCGATGTAAATGTAAATCGAAAGGTTTTTCACATAATTTGTCTTATTACCAACACGGTCGATCTTTTTAACTTTTAAATTCATTTACCTTTTTTAAAAGGTAAGGTCCCTAGTATACTGAAAAACATGATAAAATCCTTATCGCCGGTTGTATAAATAATATCCTTTTATATGACTTCCTTGTACCATTGTAATCTATTGCGTCCCAAACGTCAGGAGCTCATAGCACTTTACATTGCTTCACGCATTGCCCACATTGCTGTCCATAGTCGGCCAACGAGTTTGTGGCTGGGCACACCACACCGTACCACAGCACGCCGGCGCCGAGCTTACTCGAATCTCACGACACTGTACCCGGCACGCCGTTAAGTTCGATTTATTATCTCAATGAAATTAATCTTATTATATTTTTTGAGAAATATGAAACTTTAAAAGGATAACCAAAATCATTTTGGTGATTTGCTGGTTAAATGAAGCACGCACTGACGAACAATGCTCAGACATATATCAAACAACAAAAACAGAACTCGCTACGCGCGCACTATCAATTTGTCATCGAGATTCAGCGCTGGGCGGGAACCATTTCAACGCGCGCTACCAACGTTTCTCGAATGAAGAATGCAATGTCATTAAGTACAGCTACTTTTTTTCTGGCAGTTACCGTAACTTACGGTGACGAAATTTACAAGATACGGAGTTTTGTATAAAAGCCAGTTTTCTTTTACAGATTTTGTAGCTGCAGTTGTACAAGAATAAAATATTGCATTGCGTTCTATGCATGCCGTGTTATTTTTTTTTTCTCCGTAATTAAATATATTTTTTATCTCCGAAGTATTTGAGAAAATAAAATACAAGCAAGTAAGAAAGTAATTGTATAAAAACACTAATATTCAAACGTTCACAGAATGATAAAAATAAAGGTCTCATCGAGAATACTATCATTCACTGAACGATTTGTCATCACGTTGAGGGACGATTTGAGAACTTAGTACTAACTATTCTCGATAGAGATACTACCAAATAGAAATTGATATACGCATTCTAAATTTACTCTACTATTAAATGCTTAGATACTTGCCAATTAATATTTAATATTAATTATTATTACATTAATATTGACTGCCTCGTTGGCCGTGTTAGTTGCGAAAGGCGATTACCTATCGGGAGGTTTTGGGTTCAAATCTCGGGTCAGGCACTATTGGATTTCTCTAATTTAGATTTTATAATCATGGCTCGAAGTTAGGATTTGTGCCTAATCTATGGCAACGTTAGGCGGCGTTATCTATTCCATAGTGTAATATAACCGTAATTAGTGAGACATAGAAGTGTACTGAAAATCCACTGCCTACGTCTTCGGAGATTACAACCGTGATTATACATATAGTTATATCATACAGTGGAATAAATATGCGATAGCCGGAACTGAAGTTACTATTCCCATTGAAAACAATATACACACACTAAAAGCCCTATTAGCCTTATTTGTTCCAACTAACAATGGACTCGTCCCAAAATTACCTCGTAATCGATTAAAATTGAATTCAAACAACACAGCAGTGCGTCAACGAATCGAGTTGAATCGAGACAATGGTAGACCCCCCGGAAACTGGATTAACGCTTGTCAACTTGATGAACGATGTGCGTAAGTTACACGACAATGGAATGTGGGCATCCGTCCCATTTGCTCCCGCTACGTCCGATACGCTTGGCGGCTATTAATTAATTATGAATCGCTTTTCAAAAAGGAACGTTTTAAGCAAATCGTTTCAAAGAAAGAACACACTATTCCAACTATGAAGAAATCAAATTGCGTGACTGGAATACCGTTTGTAAAAAATGAGCGCGGTGAAATCATGTTGTCTCTCTCTTACATATTTGATTTGGGTCTTTAGTAGAAGATGTCAATATGGCTACTGGGCACACCGATAACACCAGACGCACGAGTGGTTTTTTTCTGTTTGTACGGTGTCAAATGTGCCTAAACTTTGCTGACGTTCAAAATTAACACATTTATCGAAGGCTCACGAACGATATTTGTGTAAACTTTCAAAAGCAACCGCGCGAGAGCGTAAAAACATCGGTTGGGGGTATATCTTCAAATGTATTGTACCATTGTATTTTTAGTCGTGTTTTTGTGTCTATTCTGGCGATTGTGCGTTTTGTGTCCGTGAATCGATTTTACGTGCTCTTTACGCCTCTCTGTGGGCCATTTGTTTTCGATTGTCTTACTCATGATTCATGCACAAAGAGAATATGACAATATTTTGAAAAAACTCTTTTCGTGCGTTAGCCGAATTAGTCACACGAAAATATTATTACTCTGTTCCCTTCACTCTTGTTTGAGATTATTTTAAGTTCTAATGAATAGATTTTAAATTCTCAAAAATATTTTAAGTTCTTATGAACTTAAAATATTTTTGTTTGCCCATACAAACTATTCTAATATTTCTCGTAATATACTTAATAATAGAGATGTTTTATCATCCTTATCCAACATACTATACCATGTATAAATGTATAATAGTATAGACACATACAGTAGTATACGAAATATTTCGTCTGCTTAGACAAATTGAGTACCTAATTTATCTCAATACATTTATTTTACCATTTCGGGAATTAAAGGACTCGACACGATCATCGTTTTACCAAGGACGAAGCAAAACTTTTACATTCTGGACGATATATCTTTAACAATGGATTCCTTGATTTCCGAATCATACATTTTGTTAGACCCTTTCTCGTTCCACTGTTGGGCCACGGTTCTCCACTTCGAGGAGAGAGTTAAGGACGTAGTCTAACACGCTGCCCATGTACAAGATAGCTCACTACACACGCTTTAGAAGCCAATCTAATTTATTAAGAATTATAACGTGTGTTTCTTCATTGTCATAACAAGTTATAGACATGCGCGCCAGGATTAGAAGTCGGGTTCGGGGAGTAACAGGTCGATTTTCAAAGCACTAGGCTAGTCAGATACTTCTTGTTAAACACGTCAATATGCGTCCTGGGTAGAAAACGTCCCTAACATATGATATAGCTGATTTTGTTTTCAGGTACAGAGGTTATCGTTAATGAGCTTAGAAAATATTGTATTAAGCGTGTAATTTACGAGCAGGTAGCCGACGTAGGTAAGGAAAGTGACTCCAAACTATTACTTCACCATTCTTAAGGCGGCCACAGACCGTTCCGAGACGATTTATTGTTTAATCACAAGCACTCAACCGCCGCGGTATTGCGTCGGTAAATTGCGGCAAACGTCAAACTAAGTGGATTCAGGGGTTCCACTGGATGTGAGCTCTCGGGTTCCTCGTTCTGTTTCAATTAGACATTCATTTTGACAGACACATTTTTTAACGTGAATGTGGCATATGAAATTGAGATCGATGTTACGACATATGAGTTCTTTTCTTTTGAAAATATGCTTACTTTTTAGATACTACCTAAAAGAGTTAAAGTTGAGTAATATATGTATTCGAATAAGACACGAATACAGTGGTTCTGCATTCTCAATGCTAAACTTTCTAACTTACATACGATCTATACTCTACAGTCCTAGAAGCCCATACCAACATAGACATATTATGTACCTATGTATATTAAATAGATATAAAAATAAGATTTAGTACAACGGGGACCATTAGTTTAACATATAATAATGTTCAAAAATAGGCTTATCCAGTATCATCGGTACTTTACATCCGTGGTTGCAGCTAACGCATATCCCGCGGCATTGTGGAGCACAATGTGACGTAATAAATGAGGCCGCCGTTACAATCCTGTTCTCGGACAAAGAACAAATTTAAACACACTCTAAATAATGTATCCGAAAATATCACTTAGAATTTATCTCTCAGAAAACTTATTCGTAGAAGTTCATTGTAAGAACGACGAAGTAATTTGTGAGTGGAATTACGAAAAACATCGCTAATTGAAATGTTTCGTTATGTTTTATATAACGTGATGACGAATCGACGTACCGTAACACCAATTATAATTTCCACTTCAATTAAAGGAAAACTAATTAGGTAGACGGTACATAAATAAAGGCATTATAAAGAAAATTACAAAATAAATGAATGCCCCATATAGTGATGACAGATATTAAATTTAAGTTATAATAACATAGAATTTGGAATGTTGATGAGTATTTCGAGGGTTTAATTTTTATATGTAGTACAAAGCGACTCGCTTTTTATTCATATAGTCCCTTTATTAAAAACCTAGCGCGGCGTGTGGTCTTATTGATAAGATCGTCTATGCGATATCCTTGTTAAAATATTTTAGGGAGACACCTCGGTATCCCGAATTGAAAAAGTGTGACCAATTTTGACAACGCGTTGGTCCGGACCTCGGAATTCTAAGGGCTCCTCTCAAATTAATCCTATTACCGCGGACATGTGTCACCGGCAAGTGAATCGTAGGTTGGGAATTATAAATCTTATAATCGCATTTATTTATGTTTGATCAATCACGTATTTGGTCTCCATTTGTACATCTGATAGAATTAAGAATTGAATGTTAATGCATGTAGACAATTTCGTAATTTTTTTTTTCTATTTGATAATCATTAGCATTGACAGGCTAGTGGTTAGGAATTCAGGATCCCGTTACGAAGGTACCGGATTTGAACTCCGGCACGTTATCATTTAATTACAAAATTCTGTATGTTTTATGATTAACATTTACTCTCCGTACATTAACTACACTACTACATCTTTCCGTAACTATGAAGAAACACATAACCACGAATTCTTAGAGTCGACCGCCTTATTAGTCGTGTTGGTTCCAAGCGCGACTGCCGATCAGAACGTCCTGTATTCAATTCCGCGTCGGTCACTAGAGAATTTTTCTTATTTAGATTTTCTAATAGTGCCTCGGAGTCTAGATTTGTCCCCGGTGTATGGCAACAGACTCACCACCTATTGCATAATGGGTCATAAACGTAACTGGTGAAACGCGGAAGTGTACTACAAGCCTCTGCCCACCTTCGGGGATAACATTCATTATATTTATTAATGTTTATTAAAATATGACATTAAACCTTATATGCATATTGTGACCAAGTGTGATAATCATCAGCCAAAAATACCTATCACAAAAGTAATTAGCAAAAAGTAAGCTAAAAAAGAAACAAATTCTAAATTGACGTTTTCTGCTAAAATTGGCTCAATTGTCGATAATATTGTTCAAAACTTAAATAGAGGAGCTGTTCGTTTGTGTCGAAAACCTTTCTATGCTGTCTCAGTGAGAATAATCGTTTCATAACATTTTTATGAACAAAATGAAGTCCCTTAGTGTAAGACAATACGTACCGAGTCCACGAGCGCCACCGGGCCTTGGAAGCGTGCCATAGCATTGTTCGAACATTCGAACGGCAGCCATTTCTTACTTCGTGTATTGTTTATCATAGGCTTATGTTCACTACATTGAATAGTATAATATATTGGGAACTTCTCGTCAATTGACATACTGTGATATTGTTATTTTTTTTACTGTAAAACTCAATTAGGTGGTCTAAGTGATGCAAACTGGCTGTGATCTTCGTTGTAACAAATATTTGCATTGTTACGGGAGTGATGAATACATTTATTTATGCCTTTGAAGACTCTTTATTCTGTCTCTCAAAATTGTTTATTATTTGCTTCTAATTTGATAAGAAAATGAAGTATATTAAATTTAAATGTCTTTATGCAAGGGTACAAGTATATCATACATTTAAATGTATGTAGTTATGTACCGTTTCCTTAAACGAAAGTAGGTACTCGCAAAACTTCGTATAAAATTTATGTACGCACTTGACATACGCAGTAACTTTTATAAGATTGATTTAATACATAGATTAGGAGTAATAAATACTCCTAATTGTTCAGTTTTACCTATATTTAGAATTACAACTATAATTGTATCAAACCAACAACAGCGTATAATTAAAAACAAAATATGAATCTCACTAATTATCTATGTTAAATAGGGAGAATCATTTAATTTAGGATTAAATAACAATATACCAAAGAATTTATAATAGTATACAAAATAATTAAGAAGCGATCACACAGTACACGAAACAGCTCGACGATGCAAAGCAGAACATCTCAATAGAACTCCGAACGGAGTCTCATTAGCATAAACACAGATTCAAATATCTCCCGTACGAATAAATTAAGTAAACAGCTTTTTTACGTTCATTAATGCCCATCTAATGGTTATTGTTTTATTTGGAAATTGTATTATTCCGTTGTTTAACACCGATTTTTCATTAAACTTAAATTGATATTTTCTTATAATCGAAGTTGAGAAATTAATTCCCTCAGATAGTTAGAAATGCCAGCTATGTCGGCAATGGTACCAATCATTGACCTCCATAAGCCTGAATCCCTATGACTGGTAATACCAGTCGCGAAGTACCTGTTTGACCCATGAAGACAAATATTAGACAAACTCATTTTTTTTCATTTTTCATCATTTTTCAAACCATCAAAACTCATTTTTGATCATTGCTATGACCGCTCAAAATTCAAACCCATAATCCTATACCACTGTAATCGACTCGGCCGCCTCTGCCATGTATATCTATAAATTGCAGACTTTCCATGACTACAAGCCACTATATAAATTCCAAAAATCGATTTATCTCCGAGTAGCCAGATGCGTAATTAACGCTTTTCCTATTGAAAAGAAAAAATATAATATTTATTCCGTACTAAAATCTAACACACAATAGTACTTTCCACTCTATTTGCGTGGACAAACAAAAATGCGCACGGAATCCGAAAAATAAACACGGTAAGCTTAATACTGCTATCTGCAGGACCCCTGCTATCGTAAAAATCGATTCCTACATGTTTCTGCGCAGTGTGAATAAAATGGCCTAGCAACCGTTATAGAACCACTGATACTGTTCATATTTATCATTAAATCTATAGTAAAACATCTGGATTTACTACGAAATAATACATACTCGTATATAGTTCCGATATCTTTCACGTCATATTTAAACCGTTTAGAAGTTGATATGAATATTACCGTATAATATTAGAATATTAAGAACATAAGAACAGGAAGACCGTTACGTATAGACAGAAATCGAAGGTTTTTCTCGCCATCTACAAAAATAAAAGCTACTTAAATGATAATATCTCCAACGTTTGCCTTATACATAGGAAAACAAAGGATATATATGGTGTTATGTTATTTTCTATAATAGCTTCTGGCGACAATCCGTTGAGCTGTCGACGGCTCTAATGTCCAATTAATATGCCGTTTTATTCGGCACCTCTCGAATTTATCGTGCGTCGTTCGTATATATTATCATTAGTTCGACACTCACTGCCTGTTATAAGCTGACCGATCATTAAAATCTTCTGATAAATAGTGGTATCAACGCAGCGATCAGCAGTTATATACATTGACGCACGATAAATTGTAAGACTACTGTACTCTGAATTCAATGTCATTCCGTTTTGTTTTAAGAAGTAGGTAAAGAACTTAATGTTTGTTCATTGTCTTTGAAGCAAACTCGCGTAGGTTCGATGCTGGCCGTGAGCTAAGTCGATACATAATTATGACTATAGGTTCACAGCAGACAGTTCTCGTAACGTTACGCGTGTAATCCCCGAAGAGATAGGCAGAGGAATGCAGAACACTCCCATGTTTCACCAGTTACGTTTACGTCCCATTATTGAATAGGTGGTGAGCATAGGCCATGCATCGGGCCTCTCCAAACTACTAGTAAAAAATGTAAATAGTTTGTAGTGTTTGACCTGGAATTCGAACCCAGGACCTCGCGACACCCCAACGACCCCACGACCCCAACTCTCAACACGACCCACGAGACAGTCACAGACAGTTCTCCTACTTATCATTACTGAAAAGTACTTTGAAATGCCTTAATTCTATGTGTGTCAGCTTATTAATTACGGTTCCTACGAACATGTTATATAATATCAGGTGATTGGAGTTTTATTTGTGTCCACGTTTTAATTCAATAACAAATAAGGTGGAATCGGTGCCGTGGTGGTTAGAAAGCAGTTTTGTTACATAAGTATATTAATCTCTAAATCAACATTGTTTATACTGCTAATTTTACATTCAAATAGAACAAATACATATATCAATCATAAACCCATTTACCAAAACTTTGAGTAGAACCCACAATCCATATTTCAGAGGTCAACACCACTAAATACTGAACCGATAGGCCATATGAATTTTTTCTCCGTACATTTAGATAACTAGATGTTGATTTAACACACTTTTTAATTCACCGAGTGGTTGATTCTCTCATTACATTCCTTTCCGGTGCCTTCTCGACATATTTGTGAACGGCCACTTGTTACCACACACCCAAACGTGACGATCAGGCGGTGTTCCCTTTTGATTGGCCCTTTTAGCGTTAATGATGGTGTGAAACAAAACGCTAATGGCTCATTAACGGTTGTCCTTTGTAGACAATGGTTGGTCAAGACATTCGGTTTCTTGTTGAAGATGTATTGGCGACATTAAAAAGGCATTCGATGTAATGAATGTTACATAACATTTCCGCTCTCGTTTCATTAACGGGCGGCAAATGTACACGAAACTGTCCTCTACATATTTAGTCAGAATTGGATAAATTAAATGTATTCATTTTTACAACAGTTTGGAGCTTTGTTTTACAATTTTCTTCCTAGCCATTGTATAGCTCTCAAAATGTGAAAATAATTTTAAAGCAATTTGTTTAAGTCACAATTTGTTTGTAAATATTTTGAAGGCAAATTTGTACCAGGTTTGCGTATCAAACAGGTACATATATCAAAAATAGCGTTGTACAAAAGTTGATATAAAAATAAGTTTGTGAAATATACAAGTATAAAGGAAAAAAGCGAAAATTTCATCTTTTAAAACAATACATCCAATTCGTTTAATTCCCCCAAAAATCCGTATCAAAAAGTTTTACGAACAAATCGTTAATTTAGAATAATTGCGCTGTGATTCATTTCAGAATTTTATATTTTAGGCTTTGAGTAGACTTGGCATTAAATGTAGTTTTGTCTGATGCCATCGGGCATTCAATTCAATTTGGCTTGTAAATTTTACAGAATAAAACTGGTATTATATTCGTAATTGCAATGTTATTGCCAGTGGTAATGATTTAAGGTCCCCGCAAACTCAACAATACAGATGATTAAGGGAACTGATTCATTCATAACGATGAACGAGCAGGTAATGTTGAAGTTAAAAGGTGCATATAAATCGCGAATGAATTTTTGTTCACATTAAATACCTACTTAGCAACTCCATGTTTTTAGTATAATAAAATTAATACAACAAAATTTTAAATAATGAGTATTTGAATTTTATTATATATGTCACTAAACATATATGTCACGTAAACGTAACCGGTGAATCGTGGGAATGTTCTGCATTCCTCTGCCTACCCCTTCGGGGATTACAGGCGTGAAGTTACGTATATATGTCACTACACACAATAAAAGTCAGAATACCTTGACCTTCAGACGCTTGACGTTGTCTATTTACGTCTCGAATGATCCATCTTTTGCTTATAACAATTGTTTCTATGATTTTCTTAACGAAAACATAAATCATTTATCGTTTCGTTACCGCGATCAGACAATCAGATACCGAAGCAAGGTAGAACAAAGTTCGTTAAAAAGTTTCCTTGCGAGGTAATAATTTCCCAGACCGATTTGGAGGGACATTACTTTTGTCTTAGCAAATTGAATTCCACGGAATCTCCTGCAGAAGATTGACTGACCACAAATTGGGGATTCGTTGTCAAGCGCGATAACGTCGAGGAATCTCATTACAGGGGAACATTCGTCCGGACTGCCTTCCCTTTATGTGTTAGGTTAAGTTTGGCTACAGAACCTTCTCAAGGTTTTAGACCGCTTCAACTTAGAAAATGATGCAGAGTTTGTGCCTATTGTTTCTCTTTGAAACAATTTCACTGAATTAAGATTACAGATATAAACTTAAGTTTGTAGAGAGAATAAGACAAGAATGGAGAGGCAAGAATTGTATACACTTTAAATTTATATTTTACTGCGGATCAGTTTTCCAAATGTTGATGTAAGCATGAAATTAAGTACAAAATAAGTATTTTATCTGTAATTTGTAAAAAGTAATAGACACATTTATAATTATTGTTTTAAATCTAGTATACCATTATGAATATATTTTTATGAACTTTCTTGCTGTGGGAAAACTTTGGAAAAAAAATACGATTCAAATTTAATTCAAAAATATTAGTAGCTGTAGCTCAGTTAATTAAGTCACCTCAACGAGTCAAGTGTATTGTGGGTATGAAGTAAAATCGCATCAAAAGACTTATCATATAAGTGTAGACTACGTTTAAATTGCCAGTCTATAGGACATCCAATTTTTAGCACACTAAATTAGATTAACAGAACGCTATACGCCGCAAGCCCAGCGTGCGGATTATGGGCATAACCGCTCTGAAGAGGCCTAAGTCCAGGAGCACGCTGCAATAGGCTGATGATGATGATGATGAATACTAGATTTCTGTATAACGCATCCTTCCGGAAGCTGTTAATAATTGTCATATATCGTTTGTAGTTCGCGATTAGTTTATTGCAGTTATATTTTTATAATTTCAATTTGACAAACAATACTTTTCGTGTCAATTGTTTACGATAAATAATTATATATTTATCAATTACTCTGTACAAAAATATTGTTATGAGTGACATTGAAACATAGCCAATATTATATTTTTTCTCAAATTGTGGGTTGTAAAACAATTCAACAATTTTATAATCTATTTCTATGAAACATACAACAAATTCTTTATTCGAAATAGCCAATTATTAAACATTCCGTTTTAGATTTTTAACTTCTCCGCCCCGACTAAATTTAGTTAAATGTATGGCAATCGCAGTAACCAAGCCGCCCAGTGCCAGCAATGTTGCCAGCTGAAAGGTATCGCCGTTGGCGAACGGAAAATTAAAAGCGAAGCGGCGCCGTTTCCTCGCCATTCTTTCACCTTCTCCCCGACGGTCGACGATGTGGAATCATTAAAATTTCCACCCTAGGATTTGTTTGAAACGCCATAAACATTTTATCCTTGAGAGTTTTAAAATATTTCAGATTTTAATTCCCGAGATTGCTATTAGCGTTATTTTCTAGCGGTATATATAGATTGTTCGTTTCATTTTATTTATTATATTTACGTGCGAATTGCAGTAAATACCTAATAAAATCCGTCATTTTATAAAATATTTTTTTTTACTTTCAGCTTAATATAATTATAATAGTTCGAAATCTCGAAGTAGCAATTTCTAACATAAATGTAAAATTGCTGTAGTTATGAGTTAATATGTAACTGAATAATCCTTACCCAAATTCATGACACAATAAAAAATTACTTAAAAATGTTTGAAATTGCATTAAAATATAATAATTATAATTAACAGTTCGTTAAGAGTTGAATGTGCCTATTAAGATCACGTCTTTATTTATAAAAAGCAATCAAGTAATCATTGAGGTCATAATTTTTATCTATAATCAAGACGCTTATATCAAATTAGTAGTTGGAACTGGGTTTAGTTCATTGTTCCCAAATGTAAACACATAACTCCATATTAAACTCACATTATTAAAGAGAACTATTAGCAAGGGGTACCGTCGCGTACAAAGTTTAAAAAAATAATATTTGAGTGAATATTAAAAAGATTTGATAATTTATATAATTAAACTGTTCAAAATATCATTTATATTAAAGTTGTATTGTATTTATTGTTGGTCGAGGGAGGCCAATAGTCGCTTATCTTGATCAAATAGCCCAGACACAGGCTGTTAGCAGAATCAGAAGTCTCCGAATCCAGCGTGCATGTTAGAAGAGAGTGACGAATGTGGAAGTACAGCAGATCTCCAGGGATAGACATACTTGGCTCTTGGTGCCCTCTGCCTACCCCGGTAAAAACCTGGCATGAAGATATATATCTATGTATATGTAAGTTATATTAACCGTTCCATATAATAAGAAATACAGCCGGTTCTATTATCTTTATGATACATTAATATAAGCAACAAAGCTCTCTCGATATTAGAAAAATAATAAAATTGGAAAAAATATTAAAAAACAAAAACCTTCAAAAAAATTGTCTATATTTTGGTATATTTTGCAGTTTCAAATATTAACACCTCTCCACCCCTCAGCTTTATTATTCCCATTAGCTACAAAACCATAACATGATACAGTGGGAGCCCAAACACCACAATTTCGTCACAGGATCTCTTAATAAGATTTAATGACGTCCCCGGGGAGCGCACGAACGGGGTAGGTTGGCGTCTATTATGGTACAAGGATACAATTTTAGATACACCGTTGTAAAGTTTTATTATTTTATTTTAATACATACTCTATTTATTTTTTCATATCTAGCGTGTATATATTGTGTTTTTTTTTTAAATAGCAAAATATGAATTTGATAATTAAATTATATCGTTTTTAGGTAAATTTTGATCATAATTAAATCAATATAATAAAGATTATAAATTAGTAACTGTTGTAAAAAATATGTAATACTTTTTTGTCTAAGTATACCGCGTAGGTAGATAAGCTAATGTGGAGAATTCCTCTAATTTATTGTTAACTGTATCTCAGTTTATAAATTGCCAATTCTTTTAGAGCCGACGTCATCCCATTAGATTAATATGAGAAATTGTATTTATACATGAGATTTTAGAATGTTATCAGGTGATTCATTGTAATTTAGTTTCTAATTTGATCTTTGTTTAAAATACAATTATATGTTATACAGGCGGATACAATATTTTTCATATTAGTTTGTATTACACGTCAGTAGTGAATCATTTCGTATTTTTTAAATCGTTACTTACACCTGAAAATAAGGGGTAATTTTCTTTATTGAAATGAGAATGTATGAGAATTTTATTTTAAGTAGTTTCCTATAAGCGCACTAAAATAAACATATTACATTGGGAGTATAACATTTTTACGTTCTAGAAGATTCTTGGAACTTTAAATAAAATTGGAGAAGAACTTGTTATAGACTTTTTAAAAAGCGGTCAACATTTCTTCAGTTGTATTTTTCTTCTCGTTCAAAAGATTGACGGTACGCTAGACGGTACAAATTGGTCGCAGATCAAAATTCACTCTTTACTCAGGACAGCACATCTACCAAATTTATCATTATTATTTTATACAAAATTTATAACACGCAAATTAATTGTTTTGTTATCGTATAATATATTTTAATATCAATGGAACATAACAGTTTAGTTAAAATGGCTTTTTACGATGTCGATAAAACTAAAACGTAGTAATGTCGTTAGTAAACAAGAATTTAGTCGAAATCGATGCAATATTGTCGCATGTTACCAGTTGTTGCAGTTCACGATGACACGAATCGCGAGTAATTTTGAACCTTATGCGTCTGGATATAAGAAGAACACAATAGGACCCCGCGAAGTTGAAAACAAAGTGTCCTACATACCGAAACGGTTTTGGTAGCGTTCCAGAAGCGACATTCAAGTAATAATGGCAATGTTTGCTGTTAATATTTTGCTGCGACTATTCTAAGTAACATCTGTTCGGCAGCTGCTATTCGGCCCATTTTCTGAACGATTACATGTGGCATATCGGATACTGGACAAAGCGAGAATAGTCCGTAGAGTAATTGGCGTTTGCAACTTTTTTAAACAAAACACGTTAAATAGTTACAGATTCTCCACGATCTTATTTGAGCCATGTCAAAAAGGCGTACGCGCCAAATTACCATAAACCATTTTAAGCTAACACTTAATCTCATAGATACATGACGAATCGCGAGAAGTAGTTCGCTTTTAATTGTCTTGTCCAATTACAATTCTTTACAATGTGTGACCTAATTCGTTTTATCCTTTAAGATTTTATTATCATACACTGCAGGAGAGTGCTTTAAAGTTATTACGGTAACAATTGCAATATTACAAAATACAGAGATAAGATTCAGTATTAAAGATCAGACCGCGACTTGTTTAAACTAAGCCAACTGTGCTACAAAGCGTCAATAGTACAATGTTTTGTCAACAGCCACATTAATATTACAAAAGAAAGCCTTTTAAGTATCGTGAGAAGATTTAAGACAAACATGTATGATCACTTTTGCAGATTTTACGAATTCTTGGTCTTACGATTTTCGATCTGATAAAAAGTGGTTAATTCGTGGTCGGCATTAATGACCTCAATGCAATACCTATCACCCGCTATGTATTAGATTGAAATATAATTGTAAATTACAATGTCTATCAAAGACGATTTACACCAATCTATTCATAGACTCTCCGTTATGCGCGGTTTGTTCCTAAGGTATGGTAATCGCAAAGTGTATCAGTATAAGTCAATGACATACAAAATATTA
>DWEI01000980.1:0-18336 GCA_018245875.1 Mysoria ambigua | reverse complement strand
ACTGTTATTATAATTTTAATAAAATATTGACACTTGGTCATAGCGTTCCAGTTTAGGACTCGGAAACATCATTGGTCATAATCATGTTCTTGTACAATAGTAAAAAATATTTTTGACAAACTATTTGATCCCAAAATTGGGCAATGTCTGTGCCATGATAGCCAGTAAATTTAATAAACTCGTTGAAAATACATAGTTTGTTTTACTTAAACAAAACGAATTTAACGAAGATTGCAAATTATCAGTATTTTATAGTTCAATCTGAACATATTGATTTCATTCACACTTAACTGTTAAACTAACCGTCGTACAGAGACATAAAAGTCGTATCGCGGTTTATAGCAACTCTTATCACATTACAGCTGCGAGATGACATATCGGCATGTACCTAAATGTTATGACAGAGGCATCCGAACGCACCCCACCCGGGGCCACCATAAAATAACCATCGCTTGCCATGTTATATGGCACCGTAAAACGGTACATCCGACATTGTACACTGTACGGGTTAAATGGCCATCAGAACGTGTATTAAAATCTCACCAATACAAACTACTCGACTGGAAACCGTAAAAAATGCGCCCGAGCCGCAGAGTTACGAATGCGCGCGACAGAGACGCTCAGAAAATTCGATAGGCGTTCGTAAAAAAACTTTGTGTACGATGTATTAAGATTGTTTCTGATTGAAATAATGAATACAGTACTACAATTAAAACTATAATAAATACCTATAAAAGACCATTCGTATATATTTAAACACGAAAACGAATTTAAACGAATTGCACGCTACCATCAAATCATTAAGTCACGTCTATACATTTGTAAGGCTACGTGATCTATAAAGTACCGCAAATCAGTAGCGCGCCAGGTAGCCCGGGGGCTAAGCATGTGAAAACTGTGTGTACGACATTGAAACCCATAAATAAGACATTAGCGACTCGCACAAGGCACTTCGCAATCGCCATTGTCAATAGTTTAAGACATGTTTATGACTCTGTAACGCTTCCTCAAGTGTAAGTACGCCGTTATAACGTACGCAGCTGATTTATATGTGTTTTAGTGTGGGACTTGATAACAATTCGGTAGAAACGGTAGATGTTAGGTTTTAGGTTCGATTTCTGTCGTGGCTTATACCTATGTAAACCATGTATTTTATAGGTACCGTTTGTTTTGTTACAAATCAATTATCTTAATATATCGTTGATATTCCTACCTGCAGGCTAACATATAACATTGGACAAGAGTAAATACGTAACATCACGCTTGCAAACACTGAAGAGGTAGGCAAAGTAGCGTAGTACACTAACATTTCTCCTCCCCTGCACACTCCTTGGGGCTAACGTGCGTGAACTCTATTAAGTAAAAATTACAACACAATATTAAACGCTCTTCACGGTCATCTATCAAAATTAACGAACACGCCTCACAATCGCTTAGACAAAGTGTTTATTATAATAAATACACGTGTACCTTTTTTATCTGTGCGTATCGGTGTGATGCGTGCCCGCGACGGAGGGTTGACGTCGGTCAAGTGTCAAAAAGGTGCGTGGAGTGGTCAAGATGGAGCGATAGTGCCCCCCACCTGACGCCGGCCCTCCGCGGCGCTCCGCCAGGGGTAGCGAACGAGTCTAATTGATCGTTAAAAATGTATGACAAGTACGCGGGCGATATGAAATGGACTTACAAATGAGATTCCAGATAGAAGCGTTACGTTGTGAGCGATGGGAATTACGGAAGAATTTTAACGTAACTTCACGCGTGTAATTCCCGAAGCGACTGCTTCCCACGCTTCAACAGTTACTTTTAAGTCCCACTATGGAATAGGTGGTGCGTCGCGCATATTTTATATCCAGACCCCGAATCACTGCTAAAAAATCTAAATTACAAAACTTTTGTACTGATCGAACCTCGGACCTCCCTTTCGGCATTTGCTCTTACAACCAACGGGACCAACGAGGCAGTCAGAGAAAAATTTAAAGTCCTAAAATAAAAGAGAATAACAAAATCAAATAGAGTGAGGAAAATATAATTTAAATAATAATCATGTGAATATATAAAATTTAAATACGAAAATTCTGTCTAACATCTGAGTGTCTACCTGAACTGGTTCCTGTTTGTTAGGGTTGGATCTGGTTAGTGCTCCATTCATTCTAGTCATTCCTATTTTCAACAGCGATACGCAAGGACCAAGAATCCTACGTTTAGTCCTGACAAATTTCTTCTGCCCCTTCTAATGTTTCACCGCCCCACGGGCGGACTTCGTTTATTGAAGATTATTATGACTTGATTTGATCTTGTGTATTACACTTTTATGACATGTCTCCAAATTATGTAAACACAACTTAGAAATGTTGGATTATGCGCACCTTGGAACGTTACACACGGGAATATGACCCTAAAGCAGATCTGAAGAGATAAATTTCCCTGAATCACATTGTGCCTGCAGATATGCGTATCTTAGGAATGGAATGTCCTGTTTCCGGTAACCGGCGCCGGCCCGTGTGACTGACCCATGTCAATCCATGTTTTGTTTTGGTCGCGCTAAATCGTCTTCCCATTCACTCGCTACAAGAACATTCGAGTAGTTTATGGATCGAATAATGAAGGGAGTGATAAATGTATAAGAATCACGTTTGATCTTTAGGTATAGAGTTATTTGCCACTCGATGCTTACTGTTTAGATTTTTAGCAATTTGGCGTGATGATATATAAATCAAAATATTGTCAGGGTTTGCCGTAGCGTATATTTAAATATTTCTTCCAAAATATATTCAGTGCCTTATAACGATTGAAAAATATCATAGACAATTTTATTAATATTTTTATTTTGTCATTGATGAGTATAGAATACAATTGTTACAATATGTTTGTTCATTGAACGAAATAATTAAAAATACTACAAATTTCTGTTTATTCTTATAAGTCAACAACTTATGAATTAAGTAGAAATGTGTTTTGGAACATGTTCAAATAAAATTTTATTTGATGAAAGTGGTGAATAATTTTAGACAGAACTATTAGTATTGGTTAATGTCATAACAGAAAAAAATATTCAACTAGAGACGATCAACGGTAAAGAAATATAATTTAATTAATACATTAACTAGCTTACACCTGTCGTTATAACGGTCTGTCGAGCTGTCGGTCCGTCCGCGCGTCCGTCCGGACGTGTCCGGTCGGACGCGACCCACGTCCGTCAACGTTTTCATATGTCTATGACCAGAAATGACATTGTTAGGAAAATATGACAAAAATAATAGAAATGCTTGCTCAAATTCACAGGGTAATCGATAGAATGGTCAAAAGATATAAAAATACAATTACGTAATTAAATAAATGTATGGAAATAAGACGATTATAATTTGAGTGTTCACAGTCGATTGAAAATTAATAAAATTAAAACAAAAAACATTTGTATTTTTTTCTCATACAATTTATTTTTATTTACCTTTTTTCGTTGAGCGTTATTATAAATTTTATCATTACAATAAAACACCCAATTAAATCATGTCTTATTACACATTAATTTCGTTATCGATGAATATCACCAGTAACATATTATTTGCTTATCTCTATATAGTTTTCATTTTCACCACTATTCTGAAGCGGAACTGCATTGCCGACTGGGCTAGTAATATAGTATCTGCCCACGATTTGACACAGGCGTGGGCGTGTGTACACGCTGCTTTATTGAAAATAATTTATTTGGTGCATTTTCGGACTCAGACCTAACGGAAATTATCGATGTTGGTAAATGATTCCGAGATAATATTCGAATATAATGCTAATTCCACACTAGATTTGTATCGAGTGTTTTATCTCGATTAATTAAGATCGGAATGGATAATGCTATTGAAACATTCGTTCGGTATGTTGGTATGTAAGTTTGTCTTTTGTTATCGGTCCATATAATTAACAGTTTTTATTTCCCCTCATACAGATAAGAGTCACTTCGTATTATAGATAATAAAAATATGTGTATTTCTCGCGCATGTTTCAAGTTAACTTGAATAAAACTAGTTGGCATTTCTAGCAGTAGTTCGAAGTATCTGAGTACACGGCGGACGGCAATAGGCTCACCGCCTATTCTGTGACAGGAATGTACTATATCTGTATTACCTCTCCGGAGATACCAGGCGTGACGTTTTGTTTAGTGACACCAACAGTTTTACCAGGACGTTTTAATGCTGAATAGTTATTTGAACGTGATGACATTTTCTTTGGAAATACATAGTTTAAACCGTGAAGATGATTTCTATGGATTTCTGTGATTTGGATTTCTATGATGATATACCTACTCCTACAGATTTCTATGGAGATAGATTGAACCAGGGATAGGGACATAGATTATATTGGGCATGACGGTATGACACCGACAACTGAATCCTGAACTCACCCACGCCAACTCTTTCGTCTCACCGGCACTGGACAACCCGGTCCGGTCCAAACAAAACGCGAACGAATCCGCCACCGGCCGTCCGTCCGGCCGCTGATTGAATTATAAATTGCAATGTATTTAATTACTGTGCCGGTTAATTTCCGAAGCCGTAGAGCAGAGCGGCGCCGCGCTAGGGTTTCCCGCGTAGCTCATTTACACTTGCAACTTGCATGCATACAACTGTGTAAGTATAATTATAAGGCTTACGTATTACCTACGCGGCAGCCACTGACGCTCGATGTGTTAATAGGTTTATTTTCATGCGGAGCTCACTGTTCATGCTGCGAGGCCCTCGGCCATCGTCGCCATTATGATGGCTCAAGCGTATTCCAATACAAGCGTCCTGTAGAAACGCAGATGTTCGATCTCATAAAAAGTTACAAATCGATTTTGTTCGTATCGCACATCTGTAGTCGTATGGGTATTACTAAAATCATCAATGACACTTATTGTAAGAACGTCACATAATGTAACATCATGCCTGTAATTTCCGAAGAGTTAGGCGGAGTGTAGCACACTTCACTTATTGTAATAGATAAGTAAAAATAAAAAATAATAGTGTTATATCCATATTTCTTTTATCTCCAACAGAACAAAATACATGTGCTCATCACGCAGGTGGTCGTAATGGGTAGGAATTGAACACGCACTGCGGCCGAGTAGTTAGGACCAGTCGCGCCTGTGCAGCACGCCACTCACAAAAGTGCGCTTGTTACACATCCGATGTAAGACGTTAATGTAATTACACGAGCATAGTTTTATTTACACAGTTTCTTATGTAAATGACACTCGCATCAGCAATGTATTGTTGTGCAGTGTGTATAGTTTGCCGTTCAGTTTTAAGATGGATATTATTAATACAGTTTTCTTAAAATGAAAATTACAAACGAGTGCGCAGATTTGATTTTAATTAATTGAATTAGGATCGAAATTTTTATTTCAATAGTTTACTGAGATGTTTCTAATGGTGACATCTTAACTTTTACAGCTTAGCTGCGTTGTGTATTCTCGTGTACGCTTTTTAATTTAACTGACAGTAGTAGTCCTATTCCTACTGTCCTATTGGGCACCGAGGCACGTGCTTGAGCGGGAACCTGGCGCTGGTGACAGCTATTTTTCATTCTGCTAATCTATTCGCTTTAAAAAACCTGAGTAGCTTCTGTGCAACGGACATTTTAATGGGGAATTTAATTAAAAAAGCAAAGCTAACATCACGCCTGTAATCAACGGAGAGGTACACAGAGGAGTTCAGTACACTCCCACGTTTCACCGGTTATGTTTACGTCTCTCTGTGGGATAGGGATACTCTATCGCCATACAGCCGGCACGGCAAATGAATTAAAAATAAAACCAAATATTCCTTAGTAAATATTTATAAGGCAAACATTAGGGAATAAAAATGTAAAACGACTTGCTTATCGTCTAAATAATTGTTATGGGCACAAGGAAAAAGAAAAACTTTGAGCTTTAAAACAAAACTTCGCAGCCTGATTCGTAAGCAGTTAATTCGTCCCTTGCATTTGGCACGAGATTTTATGGCGGTATTTAATTATGTTCTATGAAAAAGCATTGCACTAGTATTATTTTTTTTTATACGTAGTTATTTCAGTGTAATACAAAAAAAATCCATACTGGACGTGGGGACTACGGTAAAATAACATTTTCCGGGAGGCCTATGTCCAGTTGTGGAATGAGAGAGGCTGACGATGTAATATATAACAGTATTAATTCACGATTCCACGGGCCACGATTGCATAGGTTTCGATATTTTTTTTTAACTTTTTATAAATATGTCCAAGAAACATATTTATTGATATATGAAATAAAGCAACTTTCAGTCATACGAGTTGATTTTGCTATTCTGGTTTTTAATTTTTAATCAGAGTTCATTTACCAAACTAAGTGCCAATAAAAAACAATCGAAATATCACACCTATAATCCAGGTGTTCAAACCGCGAATCGAGACTCCGATCCACTACTAAAAAGTTATACTAAAAAAACTTTAGTTATACTAAAAACTTTAGTTATACTAAAAACTTTAGTTATACTAAAAAAATCCTATAGTTCTTGACCTGAGATTCCAGCTCAGGACTCCGCGATGCGACCAAAGAGGCAGTCAACATTAATCACATTGCATTTTATTCTAAGATAAAAGTATAGGGAAATTAATTTTCTTTCAGCTTTCGCTCGAATGAAAGATCAAATCGAGCTAATTTCGCATAACTATCACAGCTGTCACTGGGCTATAGAAATAACTATTGGGCCGCAGATGTAAATCGTGACCGGTAACTCGACGTGTCTGCCGCGCCTCTATTTTGCGTATGTCCCGCACGAGCCAATGTTGCGCTTGTTGCTTGACACGCTTGCACATTTCATCACACACCACTTCCGTGCTGCGCACGCGGCTCCGCGCTGCGTCGTGCGTTACACGCGGCCGTAACGCACCGCATTTCGAAGTTATTTACCGCAATATAAAATATGCCATATTAGTATTATTTGAACGCAGTGACTTACGAGTCATGAAATGACTTACGAGTCATGAAATGAATTTAGCATTTCGATGCTATGTAGTATAATTTTGTTCGTAACACGAGCGATAGTACCTCGTGTCGATTATCGAGAATCGTAATACAAAATGAAGTATCTAATATTTGACTCGTGCCAATGTTGATATTATGTGTGCACTGTGAGCGATGCCTCCAGATATAAATCGGTATATATTTATGTTATTTTCTAATGTATAGAATCACGATCTTTTCAGACAATGCACTGTAATAACGATTACATGTTACGTATCATTGAAATGTACATCAATAGTGAATTTACATTACAGTAGATTAAACTTTCTTTGAGTATGCAAATGATTATCTGAGTGTAGTCGCACGTCGCACGGACCGAGGGCGCCCGCCGGCTACTTGCATCGCGAATTCTCTCAGTGCGGCAAATCAGTGTATAGAATTTATGATTAGCGTGTCGACTGTCAGACGTACCGGTAGTGTGGTGTCTGGGGAATGTGATCACTGTCAATTGCCTCGTCATTGGGCTGACTGAATCTGTCACTGTTTTAACTTAAAAAAAATTTTGAAATGAAATTTCGACAAAACTATTTGCATTTCATGTCGTTTTCAGTTGAAGATATCCTAACGTTTCCTTTATAGGTCATAATGTAAAGATTTGTATAATATTTCCATTTCTGTTTGCCATTCTATATATACTAGGCTAATGTCAAGGTTACCAGCATAAAATGGTAAACAAAGACAAATCGTTATTTTACAAAAAATATTTACAAAGTTGCAATTAAGAAAACCTCTGATTTAAAGAAATTGGTATGAGCAAAATCTTATAACAAGGATTTTGTATGTGTATGTGTTTAAAAACAGATTGTACTATATTTTCAATCCTGTCAAAGCAAGTGTCTAGTTCCAGTACATTAAGATACAATTGCCACGTTATATATCTGGGGGTTCCGGCGTTCTGTATCGGTATGCAAATTGGAACATTCTTCAGCACGCGCCATTTTAGAACTATTTAAATGCAAAACATTCAGTACCTGGAAGATGGTGCGAAAGAAATTATTAATTGTCCGATTCCTATGCAAATGTATGTGGGACTTGATCTACAGACACCTGCGTCTAGCACGAGCCTAGCACGCGACCTACCACGAGTTTGATTTACATGTATTCAAGCGGGACTTTTTCTACGTCGTTTGCAAAGAGGTGTGAAATATTGATGCATCTATGCTAATATGGTACATACATTACTTTGATGTGATACTTTTAAATATTTCGATCTTGTAATATTTTTCCCAATCATAAGATTTTCAATATGCATTAACTAAAATATTATTGAATAAACGTATTTGTTCTAATTGTTGTATCGTTCTACGGTCTCGCATCCAGACGTTATCGTGCAAACAGGAACAAAAGGCATTCAGCGACGTGCGCGGCCGGCGGGGGACCGTGCCGCGTTTTCATGCAATGTTTTCAGCGTACACGTCGCCGCGATTAGGCTTCCACTCCGCGCCGAGATGGGTGTAGTTTCAAAGCGCGCGACAACAATCACATCGTATTGTCTACACCGCGAAAACTTTACTATTCAATTTACAACCGCCGCGAATACGTCACACACATGTATGTAAATCGAAACTCACCCAGGCGACTCTATGGCGTCCAAATTAAGTGTTCTGCGGAGCGAATTATTACAACCGTAACGGAATCGAGCAAGTGCGTGTGTCTCTAAACAGTGCACATTTGAATATATTTTCAATCAATAACCGATATATGCAAATGTTCGACATAAAGCATTATTCGCAAGCGACGCGACAATGGCGCGACCGTTATCGTAACACCGAAAAATTTCGTCAAAGGTGAGCTAAATAATAATTGATCGGTGCGCATTGTTGCGCATGATACACGGCCGGAGCCCTTCGAGTGCCGCGAGGTTGGGAGAATACGAAAATTAACCGGCGATAGGTCCAAATTTAATTTCACGATCCGATACCTGCTCTCGGCCGACAAAGGTTTCTAGTAATCAAATTATGCAGCCGACGTCGCAATTGTTGCGTACATGCATACGTTTGAGGCGTTCCATTGTACGCACCGCGAAGGGTTATGTGACGTGACATAATGGAGAAGCTCGAGATGGTTTTTGAATCGGCTACATTCGTGTGGGAAGAAGGGTTATTTCGATGATACTTATCAGATAATTGTAACGAATTGCATCTGCTGATTACCGAACACCTCCGTTGCGTTAACTTACGAAGATATTATGTTTACCGGAAAACCGAGGTGACTATTTACCTATAGGTTTTTTCGACAACGCTAGTGTGCGAAACTCGATCGTCAAAGAGCGGCAATCACTCGGAGTAACAAATCTCACCCTTAGTGGAAACAAGGCGAATATCGCATTACAAAAGTTCGTTATGAAAAGGAACCGTTACGGCGAGCAAAGGGTATGACAGCCAAAGGGTGATCCAATTTAGCCGAATTCTTCCGCTGGTAATGACATGGAGCACGGGCGTTGCATACTTTAGCGAGAGAAAAGAGATTTCAGACAGAGGCGAACATTGATATGTAGATGCGATGGCACAGGTAGCGAAGGGTGTTATTGAAATTAGAGATATACATATGAAATTCGAGAATATCAAAGTGTTATCGACGCTGGGATGTGTCGGGCGCGGCGGGACAGGTGGGGCGGGCCGGCGCAATGTAGCCATGTTAACGGTAACATTACCGCATATAGCCAACATAACGGTAATGGCACTGAGATGGGACGCGATGAAAAATCATTATCGATTTTAATTGCCCAGCTCTCGTGCAAACATCTGCGTCTACCGACACTATGATAAGATGGAAGAATATTACAGAACGATGTCATATATAATGATGTTACAATTTGCTTAAAGATATTATTATTTTTTGGATGACAGTGTAATGGTATTTCGAGAGATATAAGCATTTAAGATGACATAAAAGCGTTTAAGGCAATAATGATACAATTATTCACATTGTATCAAAACGTCATACGGTTTAAAGTCAACGCGCCTTAACATATGAAAGGTCCACGTGCAGATTTGCATAGCATCCCAATTCGAGACGTATTTATCTATGCTTTTTATTAGCATACATTAGCTACCCTCTTGCGGCACGAGACATCCATAGTTTGGTACGTGTCATGTAGGTACGGCGATATTTGCATAAGTACCGCACGAGGCTAATATTTTTGCATACGAAGATAACATTTCTCCGAAGGTGTTTCTCCGAAGGTATCAAAATGAAGGTCGCCACTTCTCTGTTGAATTGGATATTTTTTGGTTTGTGTTTCTTCGGTAGGTAAAGAAATTTTTACTTAAAAAATTGCAATGGGTTTCAGTGAGTTTATTTAATGTTAACACGTCCGCATTAGTATTTAATTTAAAAGAAAAAAAATCGTAACGTAGAAAACATATCATCATTCTTGTAATACATAAAGAATTAGGCAGAGGAGTGTAGTAATGCACTTGGACATTGCCCCAGTTACGTTTACGTCCTACTATGGAGTAGGTGGAGAGCCTATTGCCATGCATCGGGCACATATCCAGTGTCCGACTAGACACTACTAGGAAACCTAACCTAGAACATTACACGGAATTCGAACCTTACCCGGTATTTGAATCCAAGACCTCTCATCTGCAGTCGCGCTTTCAACTAATACGGCCAACGAGGAGATTATAAAAATATTAAAAAATATATAACGTCCGGGCGAGGCGTGGCTCCTAAAACATTGGCAGCATTTTATATATCATTTCCGTATGTATTAATAAATATCATGACGCTGACATTTAAGCTCAATATTATGCAGCGATACGTTAAAAAACGTGTTTTGTAGATGTTATGTCGAGGCATCGAGTCGTAATGCAATCTAGTAGATTAACAAAAGTTTATATTATCTTCTACGAGTAAGAATTTTTTTAAAATATGATTGCATCAGGAGTAACATCGTGTCTGTAATCCCAGAAGAGGTAGGTTATGCGTTATGCATCTAAGTAATTTGAAATAATTTTGTACAACATTAAGAAAGCACCAAAGTTCGATTCGCTCTGTGAAAATATCGGGCAAGTTTACTTAAATTTTGGCAATTTACCGACGAAATTTCGGTAAAACTAAAAGGCAACTTGAAGCATCGAATCGCCTGATACGTCAACACTATTTAAACGATTTCCGCGAACATGCAATTAAAAAAATATATTTATTGCGATCGCGTTGCAACAAAATACGTTTGAAAAATTCAAAAGAACCAAAGAGAACGAGAAAATTTCGTTTTTAAAACCGTAGCACTTTGTCAGTGTTCCATACCGGGCCGGGCTCAGTCGATAATAAAAAAATATTCAGCACTTTTTTCTCGTTTTCGGGCAATATTAAACACGCAAAGCTTCGTGGACTGCCTTTGTGAAAGCCTGAAAACGGTATACATTTCATTATTTACTTGTGACAGAGCCAAGCAGCGCTGCAAAAACTATATTAATTGCCCATAACTCGTGTAGCGACTTCATTTGCCATATTTGTCATTTTTATTCTCTACACTTTGAAACAAATTGTAACTCGTTTGTCATGTTACTGTGTAATATACATTAAGATTAACGCAAGTTAAGAAATTAATTACATTTTATTTTAATTGTTCATATCAACATAATTATGGGTTATTTAGAATTTTAATTTCGATTGAATTGCTTCGAAAAAACTAAAACTATAAACGATAATATAAAGTAAAACGAAAAAACGATAAAAAATGTTATAATCGATTAAAGAAGGTCGTTTGTGTGTCCGGTGCACCGCATTAGACTCGGCTATTCTATGATGGGACGGTTGACGGGATTCGCGAGAAGTTGAAATGTATACATTCTTCTGCCTACCCCTTCGAATAATACGGGCGTGTCGTTACATATAAATACATAGTTATACCGAAAGGTAGTATATAGTGTTAGAAGATATATGTATGTATGTACAACCGCAGTCATTATTTGTGTGCAAGTGAATTCCAATGGATACATTCTTGGAAACTATATAAAACGAATAGGACATTTGTCGGTCGGTACCTTCATCCATGTAATGTCTGTGTAATCTTGCAATAGTAAATATTATTATGATATTGCATAACTAGTCTTTTGTTGTGTACTTTTCTAAAAATAAACTGATTTATTTTAGTAATTTGCCAACAATTCACGAGTCAGATTCATATAATATCTTAATTTATCTTCTCAGGATCAAAAATAGAATTTTCATGTTCACGTGTTACACCTTCAAAAGTCGTTTTAGTTTGATAATATTCTGTTGACAGCGTCGAAAATTGGGGTGAAATGGAAGGTATGTAACGTTATAGAAATACCTGGAATGTAGTTTATTTTTATATGAATACAGAGGATGTACGGCAGGTTTATAAGGGTACAGATACTCGTATTTAGCAGTCCGTGCTCTCTGCCTACCCTGTGACGGACCTGGAGATCCTTTATGCGGCTTTAATTATCGTATGTTAAGGCTACAATTCACTTGATGGAAGGCGGAAATGCCTTCTCAAATAGACCAATAATGACTAATAAAATCCTATTCATCTTTACTTTACCTTGTAAGGAACTGGATTTTATGTGTGTCAGGACAGACTCGATAGGGTGTTAAATTACTTGACAATCTGGTTAAGAAATGTGGTACTAAATAGTCTCGTATACCATTTCGGGCATTCTCGGTGGCGAGACAATTCATCTTAGAATCACATTCGTATCTATCTGCGATATTAAATTTGGTACAGGCGGATATTAACCTATTGACTGATAATGAAGATGTCTTGGGCACCTTCAATTGTGGGTAAAGACAAGAAGTGGGAGTCATATATGAATTACAACTATATCTATGGGACAATCAATGAGAAACTTCTGTTTCGGTAGATAAAGCATAGCTCGCCCACGCATCAGGTGGTGTGATGATCTGAAGAAGACAGGGGAATAAAGCTGAATTTTAAGCATCCAGGACCAGAGTGGCGCCGATTAAAGGAATTTTATGCTAAGCAGTGTTCTTCTAAAATATATTATGATGTTTAAATGTGATTTCCAATTCGAAATAAGTATGGGTATTTAAAATTATGTCGCCATTGCTTAAAGCTGGAAACAATGAATTTGGCGTCTTATCTAAACCAGTTTAGTGTTGGGAATTTTTTTAAGTCCAATAATAATTCCCGGCCAGAAAATCTAAGTCTAGGCAATGGCATTCAGATTCCTAGCAGGTCTTCGCATTTTTTTAGTGTATCTTACTGTGATATGGATTAGAGTAGGAAACAAATGGGTTAGCGTTGTTTTAAGATTGTTTCAAGAACGGAAGACAAATATCAGCGACTCGCCTGTATACTATGCTCTGGATTGTTGACAATGTCGTCAGGGTAATAAAAGGTTTATTTAGAATTTCCTCAGTATCCTGCCAAGAAGAATAGATCTTATGAGATTTCTTCTGTCCCATGGATTTTTGAAACACAAAAGAATGCAGAAATATTTATACAGAAGATTAAAACTACCATCATTAAAACAATCAGAAACCAAATTCAAAAGCAAACATCAAATTCTTAAACATACATAAGGTTTGGGCTCGGCTATGACACCATTTGAGTGGGTGCTGTATGACATCATCTAGAAAGAATTTATCCTCATATTTATTTGGCACAATTAATGAAGTTATGTTATACATATTTGAAACTGCAAAAGTGATTGTTTGGGAATCCTCCGATGTTTGTGGCATTTCGAACGAGGCCTTCTACTCCAACTAGAATTAATCAAATCAACTTACCCCAACCCACTACTTTCCGATATAATTAACACGTATATGTATGCGTGCTGGACAATACGCGAATGATCTTCGCTTGTGTGTGATAATGAACGATTATAGGCGACCTGGTTGGTTCGAGAACGGCTTAATCGGCTGCGCTGAGATTCCGATTGGAACCTTTCACCGTTATGATAAGGTCTATAATTTGAATGTGTGATTGGTTTATAATTCTTAATGGTCTGTCGTCGGCAGTGTGAGTCGGTATTTCTTGGTGTGGGTTGATGAGTCACATTTTTTTTGTTTTGTGGGTAAGGCGCGAGGGTGCCCGCGTGGGGTGGCGGTACCCCTTGCTTCCAACCCCATCTTATTAATCAGTGGAGTACCGGCCGTCTCTTCACATGTCTGTTCCATGCAAAACTGGCGTCTTATTGGAAAAGGAACGCGTTCGCCTGTCCGAACGAACGCCTCAATTATAATGTCTTACGTGACAAGACGACCTTGATCTGACACTTGTAGACGATGTGTGAGTCAGGTAATTTGTGTACTGTATAAAATTAATTGCTTTCGCGTGTGAATATTTAAATATTTCATTTTAGACGTGCAGGTATTGGTTGCAAGGCGACTGACGTGCTCTCGCATGTGCTGTGCTCAAGTCTCAGGACAAAAAAACTAACGATCTAAGACGGCGTAACGTCCCGAAATGAGTCTTAGCCTCCGATACCAAGATACGCCACTTTGATCTACTTTGCGCTTCCTGTGGCTAATTTTCCACCTGAAGCTCAAGTCTCTGGACAGGTACATGTGAATTTTTCTAATTCAGATTTTTTAGTAGTGGCTCGGAGTCTGGATATGTTCCTGATGTATGGCAATACACTCCCCACCTATACCATAGTTGGACGAAAGCGTAGCTGATGAAACGCCAGAATGCTCTACACTGTTCTGCCTACCTCTTCGGGGATTATATGCGCTATGAAACCTTTGACATAATTTTTACTAATAAGTGAAATGAAATCTACAACTGATATCAGTTCGGTTCCATTAAACATCCATTCGTAACGTCTGACGTCACGTCTCATGTGACGTCACAAGCAACGGTTTCTAATTACACTTCACTAAACATTCACATACAACTAGACAAATACAAATACATGATTGTAACGCAAAATATTACAATGTAAAAATATACTACCATCGACCACCGAACGCCGCGGCGACGTATGAACGCCGCTGCTTTAAAAACTAATCACAAAACACAACACGCCACAAATTAAATTTTAATGGGTCTCGTAACTGTCGAAACTTTGTCGTGTTCAAATGAATAATTATAGAAAATTATAACCGTCGCTTTATAGACGCCATTATTGTGTCAAGCGAGGTGTTCGCTTAGCCAGTTAGCCCCATGTAATTAAACCGGCGACCAAGTATCGACTAAACAATCAATACGCCTGATCCATAGAAAAGAACACAAAAGCTTGAGTAGATAACACCCCCGACGCTCTACCACCCTCATTAATAATATAGAACCCCCTTTCACTCATTACGTACGTTGCGATTGCATACGGTGTATTTGATACCGGAATGACAGAACGTTTATTAAGTTAGCAGTAATTGTTGAAATTGAACGACAATATTCGAAATTTAAATTTGATTCGTCTTAACTGAAAATAATAATGTCATTTGTTTCGCGACGTGAACTATCATGGCGCGCGTAACGTAAACGTACACGTAAACGTAACATATTTATATATGTAACAGTCTTAATGGACAGTGACTATTGGCATTGGAAATATTATTGAAAAATTATATTAAGCGTGATGAATATTCCGGTGGGGTGTTTGCCATACAAAAATTGCAAATTTCCTTATAAGAAACTAAAAAATGAATGTGACTGAATAGATTTTATTAGTAGTTGTTATTTTTTAAATATCGACTTTAGACGCAAATAGCGACTGCTCCATTGGTAGAGTGGTTGTACACGCTATAGCCGACACAGAGGTCCTGGCTTCGATTCTCTGTTAAAGATTTTGGATTACACTTACCGATTGTTTAGTTAAAGTTTGTAATACTGACTCGCAGTCTCGATTTGTGCTCGGTGTATGCTAATAGGCTGATCACTTATTTCATACCAGGACGTAAACGTAGCCGGTGAGACGCAGGATCACACTCTTTTACCTACCTCTACGAGAATGACACGCGTGATATTAAGGTTTTCATAACAATTTATTATAAATGTCTTATAAGAAGGTTTCAATATATTCCTTTGACCAATCTTATACGTATTTTAATTCCATACATTTTTAGATATTTGAACTTAACCTACTAAAGTCTTACTTGTGATGCTGGTTACACTGCGAAGTAATACAATTTTTGAAAGTGTAAAACTGATGAAAATTACACGATAATTTTACCTCGGCAATGAATTGAGGTCTTAAATATAGTCTTAAATACAGTAAATACAGTAAAAATACCGAGTACTCCCTGAAAAGGTACATAGAAGGTCTATCCGATGTTAGCATCGGTGTAGGCAGAGTGATATAACTAAGTAACTAAGTCCTCGTATCGTGGGCCGGCCGTCGCGTGCAGTTCGGCTGTTTCGATTGCTGAAATGTTAATCGCTGAAAGATTTTGTTAAGGGCGACTCGGATTACTAAGAATTGAGTTAGAGGTTAACTCAGGTGAAAGGTATGCATTAGCATTTCCAATGTAGAGGGGATTGTTTTTTATTTGCAAATTGCGACGTATTCATTATACTTTTACGTCTTCCTTGGGTTTGTTATTGAATCTCGTCTCATCGAAAATTTTAGTAGTCTCTCAGATTGTCTTGGCATCTTTATCTGAGATGACCACGCGGTTGGTACGGGTGATAAATGCATTCGAGTACAAAAATGTTTCATATTCAATTACATACAAACTCGTATCAGAACAGATTTTTTTTTTGTGAAGAGATGAGCGGTGGGATTTGAACCCAAGATGTTATATAATATTTCGATCGGCGGAGCGTAGTGCAGTGTGACGTGAATAGGGCGGGTTGCGTGCGGGGTGTCGTTGGGCAAGGTCAGGGCGAGTATCGGATCAACGGTCAGCTGGACTGCGGAATCGATCTCATGCGTTCTGTTATCATAACGCGTCGCCTTCGTATACCTAAAGGTGTTACGAATAGTTTATATTAATTTGTTCTATGCTACGTAATGAGTTCAATATCTTGAACAAAATTGTAGTATGTTTTCAATTGTGTAATGATCAATTGACGATGTTTATTTTATGTATGTAATTTATGTTCATTTTATGTATGTAATGCCTATTGGATAGTTTTATGTGAAATGGACGAAAATAGTCTGATGATGATGATGATTTAAGAGCTGTTTTCATTATGAATGATGTAAGAAGATTTAGTTTCTATTTATATAGAATTATGTATGTTATACGAATAAATATATAGAATATTGTTACCTAGTGTTGCAAAATATAATGTGCAAGATACAGCTATTCATTAGAGCATTCAAACAAATATAATTAAAAAAGAATTTTGTTACGAAACAACAGTCAACTGTCTTATAATACTGAATTTATTGTATTAATTAATTTAAAGAAGCAATCTTACAAGAAAACATTAATGAGTAGGTACTTACAATAAAATAATAGTTTATAAGCTTTCAAATGTACCAATAAAATAACAATATTTAATATTATACATCCATCGGATCCTTCACATCGGAATACAAAATTTTGTATCTTTTTTTTCATTCTTTACCTCACTTTAATTTACTTTTTGTGTACAAAGGCTGTTGTTTTGTTGTAACAACGGGTGCCTCGAGTCAGCGGCGGGCACAAAAACCGGGCCGATACAAACTGTATAATTAATCACTTGATTAATCAGTGTGACGAATAAAAACAGTGTAATGACCCATTTCCTTCAATCGATCGTCGTGACGTCATCAGCGCGGAATGCACAGTCACCGTGCACAAAGATTCCAATTATAAAAAGCACATGTACAGTCAGCGTGAATTAAGATTCCAATTATAAAAGGCATATGTTATGTGCTACAATTTTGTACTGCAGTTATAGGTCGTTTTCGAAATCGGCGAGTACAATGCGTACGGCGTCAAGAAAGATAAGTTAGGTCTATAAAAGGAGAGATATTTGGCAGTCTTCTCTGCCAGTCCCACAAGTAACCTAGTATGATGATGCAATATTATTTTATTGGAGATTTTAATATTTTGCAAGCATAAAAATATTTTGGCACTCGATGCTTTCTGCCCACCTCTTAGGGAGCAGATGTGACGATATAATAATGTCTGCAGCTGTATTTTACTCTGTATTGACGTGTTCATTTATTGGTTACCGATAAGAATGCAACAAGCTTGGTAATTGATTATGCCATTAAAACAAAGTATAGCAATGTATGTCAGAAATGTATTTTATGTATTTTTCTTACCGATTCGTCTTTTTATTTTACCTCAGAGTTCTATTGATAACAGCCTGTCAATTGTGATTCGATAAATAAAATGTTCTCCTATAAAAAACTCGCCTTACATTTGATTAGATGAATAAATCTGACTTCACGCCTGTAATCCCCCAAAGGGGTAGGCAGAGGAATGCGTAAATAAAGAAA
>DWEI01000979.1:0-18339 GCA_018245875.1 Mysoria ambigua | reverse complement strand
CGGAAATCGAACCCGGGCCCTCTCGATCGGCAGTCGCATCTGCAACCAACACGACCAACGAGGCAGTCAAGTCAAAATACATATAATACGATTTCATATATGCACGTCGTTGCGGCGTGACCGCTGATCGAAAGCTTCTGGGTTCAAATTCGCGGTCGAATACCACTTACTTAGATATTCTAATCGAAATTTATAGTAGTGGTTCAGAGTCTGATATGACAATAGGCTCACCGCCTATTTATTCCATTGTCGGACGTAAACGTCATTGGTGAGTGTGAGGCCCTTCCGCGTCCTCTTCGGGGATTACAGGCGTGATGTTACGTTATACATGTTTATCAAACAAAATGTTTTTACTTCAAAGCTTCGACACCCATCAGCTCAGCAATTACTAAACAATTAACGAAGTTTGTTAAGCGGCACAGATTAACACGCATGTTCACTTATATTCATACGTTAATTTCTTGGAACAGTTTGTATAGAATTTCACCAATCAGTACTTGCACACAAGATCAGATTGTTTATTTCAGACCGACTAATTTTAGGGTCAAGTGTTTATTCCAAAGACCCTTGAATGGGTCACAGGTCATTCTTGTTGTATCTTACTGACAGAGATTTCGAATTGTTTCATATGGTGTGCATGTTGATGCAGCTGAAGCTAACGAGCTCCAGAGGAGCGTGCGAGCTGCGTGCTGCGGTCGCGTTGCTCCTGTCCGGGACATTTCAATCAATGAAATGGTGGTACGGACTAGTGTAGGGTGACCACACGGTTGCGATATGGTTTTTTTTAAATTGTAAGAAATTATGGCGCAAAATGTTTAAGATAAGTGTATGTTGATATCATGTAGTTATAAAAAATTGTAATTACTAGCAATATATAAATAATTGTCGGATTCCAAAGTAGCGATATTATTTAGAGGTTATTTTATTGATAAATTTAAAGAAAATATTCATCACATAAAACTGAATTCAACAATAGCAAATATAATAAACGATGGATGTACATAAAAGTGTTTATAAATTAATAAAATAAAATGTTATACACATGGTCGTTTTCTGAATTATCGTAATTACTAATCTCCGAAATACACTTCTAGGTATCAACCAATATTATATCCAGAATAGAATCAGATAAGACCTTAATATACATACAAGTACAATTGTAAATAAAACACGTACGAAAAAAAGTTCACCCAACTACATACCGATTCAATTCAACACTCGATACTTCATGACGGCCGGCTAAATTGATATTTAAAAAGCGGTCCGCGTGTCTCGCATACGCCCCAAACAGTGGCCACCGCGGCTCGTAGCGGCTCGCGTATGCAAATTGTTCATCAGCTATTCAGTGTTTGGACATTCGTTATGCCGGGCCGTCCGGGCCGCGTCTGTGACGGCGCGGCGCGGTCCGAACTGTGCGATGAAGCGATTACACGTGTGAAGTTCCGTGGATAGAGATCATGAGTTAGATTTTCGTTGAGTTGCTCTTGGATTTGGCTGCCTTAGATTATTTAGTGACTGCCTCGTTGGTCGTGTTGGTTGCAGGTGCGACAGCCGATCGGGAGGTCCCGGGTCGAACACTACACATATTTCCACATTTAGATTTTTTTGTAGTGATTTGGAAACTGGATATGTGCCCGATGCATGGCAATAAGCTCACCACCTATTCCATAGTGGGACGTAAACTTAACTGGTGAAATATGGCAGTGTTCTGCATTCCTCTGCCTACCTCCTCCGGGATTACAGGCGGGAAATTACGTATGTTATATTTAATTGTACTACCGCTACGTGTTTACGTTTGTGGCACGCGTCAAGCGTGCGCTTCACATAAGCGGGATGTTTTATTTCGTTCGTGCCCGCGCCGACCTAAACGTTCGATTGACATAGACACATTCCGGACGCACGTTAACTGCAATATCTAACGACATCATAACACCGAGCCCGCCCGAGCGTGGCGCTAGGTCTCATCGTCTGCGATCATGTACCCCCCGGCGCGACCTGGACGTTGCGACTGAGCCTTTCAACAGGCCGGTCGGATCGGCTGTCGACTTGTCGAAGGGGATATCAGAACTGTCATCAGCATCATCACTGATCTATTTGTCATGTTTATATTAGACCCAGGCTTACATTATAAAAGAGGAGGCTGTCGTGCTTAGCCTAAACATTTCGTTACCGGACGTAAACCTGGCAGATCGAGGTATGGCGCGTCTTGTATAGGTCCAGCTAAATGCTCTGGCCGCCTCCGGGCAGCCGGTGTTCAGGGTAGACCTACGTGTAACAGTGGCTTGCAATAGGCTGATGATAATGACAAAAACCTTCCGTAAAAGTCATAGCACTTTGTCCATTTGCTGGTCTTTACGCCGTCCTTCTAACAGGAATATTTGTCGTGATCTCCAGTGTAGCCGAAGTTATTTTCTTCCATGACTGTCGATTGTTGTTGTTTGAGTTAAACCGTTAATTTCAGTTCTAATTTAGGTTTCGTTCCTATCCTGTTAGCTTTGTGGAAGCAAATATTTGTGCTTATTAAGCTTTTCGTATGTGACGTGTGACGTTATGCATATGTCTGTCGTCTTGGTTGGGAGTGCGACTGCCGATGGGGAGGTCCCAGGTTCCAATCCTGGGTCGAACACTACAAAATTTTATAATTCTAGTAGTGGTTCCGAGTCTGGATATGTGCCTGATGCATGGTAATAGGCTCACCACCTATTACATAGTGGGACGTAAACGTAACTGGGGAAACGTGGGAGTGTTCTGCATTCCTCTGACTACCTCTTCGGGGATTACAGGCATTATGTTACGTTTGTAAGATGGTATTCGGTTTTAAGGTCACATTGTATGTGTTGTATTTATCGAAAAATGCCGGGGGTGGCCTTATAGATATATGAAATTATTTGGACTCCTGTACACAATAAAAAACGTCATAATGGAAGTTTCTGGAATTTTAAAGGTTTTAGAAACCTCGTACAAAATCTAATTTTTGGTATTGAACGTACTCGTATAGTTTGTCAATATTGATGACGTGATAAAAAAAACTCAATTTTAATAAAACTCGTAGCATGCACGTTTGATATCATAAAATATTAAAAAAGGAGAATACTCTTTTTTATTTAAAATAAAAGTACGGCCAACGAATATGTCCGAAATTAATTTAATGGAATTTTGGTAAAGATTAACGTGAAATATCGTGGGGTTTCAGTAGAATTTCAGGGAACGTTTCTGTTTCATCACAAATTCAAATGGTTTTTCATTTTTTGTCACAGGATATACCAACACTGGCATCAGCCAATTAAATGGTTACTTAAGCCCTTAGGCGTATCCCGTTCAGTCTAAGTAAATTTAAGGGCAAACGATAGTAGGTAGTCCCTTGGTACCTACCTACTCAAGGTACTCAATTGTTACGCCTGGTATCTACATACATAAATATCTATAAATAAATAAATATCTTAGGACATCTCCACACATGGCCAGCTGATCCCAAAGTAAGTGTCAAAAGAGCTTGTGACATGGTAACCAGATAGCTGATAAACTACATATAGACATATGAATATATACTTAAATAGATATTTTTTACATCTAGACACAGAACAAATACTTGTGCTCATCACACAAATATTTATAAGGCCAGGCGGCAACGAAACTTGCAGTGTTACCGAATATAATAGTAACCATACCGTAGAAAACTAGTGTCGCGTCTCATGACTGGCTGTTTAGCAGCAAAATGGGTAGGATCGATGGATCCATAGACATATCCTTTACAGCTATGTTTATCGACTGTAGGCAGATAGATGTTTTCATTATTTTTTCGGTTAAAGTAATATTACACTTGTTACCCCCGAAAACCCGTTACGTTTACGTAGAAACATACATATTTTCACGCCAGGTCTCTTACGGGGTAGGCAGAGATCACTGAGTACCTAATTTATATTATAAACTTGCTGCGCCTCCTCCGCATTCATCATTCCCTTCCTACATGCACGTCGGCGTTGGAGACTTCTAACGTTTACGCAGAAAAACGTAACTTCACGCCTGTAATCCCCGGAGAGGTAGGCAGAGGAACGCAGAACACTTCCACGTTTCACCGGTTACGTTAGTATCCTACTATGGAATAGGTGGTAAGCCTATTGCCACACATCGGACACATGTCCAAACTCTGAACCACTGCTAGAAAATCTAAGTTAGAATTTTTTTTGTAGTATTTGACCCGGTAATCGAATTCGGGATCTCTCGATCGGCAGTCGTACTTACAATGAACACGACCAACGAGGCAGTCACTAGGGTATAGGGTCTGAGGCTATTGCCGGACACAAATCAGGACTAGGCACAAATGAAAATTTTTCTAATAATATTTATTAGAAAAAACCAGTAGCGACGGGCCTAGGATTTTCACTTGTTGGGCACTAGTCACATTTGCAATCACTCGACGAACGAGGCAATCCTAATTTAATTATTTAATATATCCGCAACACCACAAAACTGGGGACACCAGATATGAATCTAACCCGGAAAACGTCTTATATCAACTAGTTCAATAAATCAAGGGCCTTCGAGAAATCTCTCCAACATGTGAAGTGAATCCTTATCAACTTGACTCAAAATTAGCAGGATCGCTCGAGGGGTCAAACACAAAGCTATCTTGATCGCAAACGGGTCAGGGCTCAATTAACGACATGTTCCAATGAAGCAATTAGTTGAACAGATACCTCCGAAGACAGCTTAGAGGGTAACTTGACTCGACAATTACTTAAGGGGATTGGTTGAGATAGAACGATATATAAGGAAATGGTTTTTTTTGGTGACGTATGTTTATAAAATCACGTAAAAAAAGTAACTTGGCCCTTGTAATCCTTGAAGAGGTAGACAGAGAAATGCAGACCACTCCCACGATTCAAGAGTTCCTTTTAGGTCCTAATATGGTAAAGGCGGTGAGCCTATTGCCAAGTATCGGGCATACATATGTATATCCAGACTTCGAATCACTACTAGAAAATAAATATTTTTTTGTAGTGTTCGACCCAGGAATAGAACCCGGGACCTCCCGATCAGCAATGCCATTTGCAATCAGCACGATCTACGAGGCACTCATGTTTATGTTGAAGAAATTAAATTTTTTGTATTCTCCTATGTTGGAACACAGATGTCGTCTTAGAACGCTGGCCAATGCTGGCTTGTTTAATATCCCAACGGATACACTGGTTGATATAGGTAATAGTTTGTACACATTTAAATCAGGTCGGATAAAGTAATCTGTTCGTCTCTGACAATTTGGTACATTGCGTACATTACTGAATTACTATTCGAACTAAAACATTAAATGAGCTTGTAATGGTGATAGTAAGTAAATAAAAATTAAAAAAAGCGGTTAATGTGGTCAGTATTTCCGCCCGTACAAGCGATGGACACCCGATTACTTCAGAATCTGTCAGTTTAAAATTATTAAATTTTTTGTTTCTTTTATGTCTCCCACTTTATACAATAAAGATTTTGGTTTTTTAAATCATAATTGTCTGCCTCTTTGGGCATGTTCGTTGCAAGTGCGACTGTCGATCGAGAGGTCCTGTGTTCATATTCTGGGTCCTGCACTATAAGATTGACTTAGATTTTCTAGTAGTGGCTCGGAGTGTGAATATGTGGTGTATGACAATATATTCACTTACTATACCATAGCGGGACGGAAACGTAACTGATTAAACGTGTGTGAGTATTATACTTTACTGCCTACCTCTTCGGAGATTACAAGCGTGATGTTACGTGTATAATTGACATAGGCTACTACGTTATGCCGTTAATAAGAATCACAGATGTGTCCTATAACGCATGTCTACAAAACCTACTCACCTTTGCATTGCAGAGTTCTAATTAAACGCATCCAGAAACAGACGCTTCTAGAATGTTCTACGCCTCGCCCGTGTGGATATGAAACGTGGAACCGAATCGTTTCGTAAGTAACGTAGTAAATAATAAAGTAAAATAAGCAGTTACGGTAAATCCTCACTGCAACGTTCGGACGCGAGCTGGAAGCGTTACGTCCGAGCCGTAAATACGTTACGAGACACAAGCGATGTTTATTGAGACGGACATTAAAGTTGTTCAGGGAACTAATGCTCGCTCTAATACATTGTCCCTTACTTATATAACTCACTGCAATGTCGTAACTAACTCGATAATGTCCGTATGACTTGAATTATTATAATGTGGGTTGATGGCGTTTTTTATATTTTGCATGACTTTTATATATTTTTTGTTTTATTTTCTAATATGATATCTAAGTGACTTGAGAGATATGTTATTACATCTGCTAGTGCACATACTGTTATAAGTCACTGTCAGTTATTATATTTTAGTTTGTAAATTTAAGATTATCGATTTTATAAAACCATTTTTAAATTAGATGATTTTTTTAAAAATTAAACTTAATCTTAATTAATTTTAAAAATATTACGTGCTAAGTTTAGAAAATAACAAAATCTGTGATAGTAAAACCAATTTTCTGATGTTAACTGCAAATATTAAGGCATTAGTGAATTTTTCCAGGGACAAACGTGCCAGATGTTGTCGAGATTTACAAAAGTCGGTAAGTGGTAGGTGTCGCAAACACCCAATGGGTAGAGGTAGCGGTCACAGTTTCAGTTAAATGTATTCATTTATTATTCGCACTAACGTGTGCGCAGTTTTATCAGCTCGCATTTCGGTTTACGAACTGTCAAGATGGCGGGCGGCGTTTAAGCGTCGGATTTACGCGCCAATACCGTTTGACTACTGTTCATAACTTGCGATTGGAAAATAAATTTTTAAAATTACCTTATTTTATTGACGTAAATATATTATGATGTATAAATATGTATTTATTGTTTTCCTTATATTTTGGTAGTCGGATTCGAAATGATGATGATGACTGTGAGTTTTAATTTAAAAAAATATTTTTTTAAGTGCTAGCTTAGAATTGTGTAAGACTTAACATATATATGTACATACAGTGAGAAGTAAAAATGTTCAACTTTTTTATATTGATATTCAGAATATTTTTATTACTTCAATAAAATAAAATAACATCAAAGTGTACATCCACAACAATTGGAATGTTACGACTGGGAAATTGTTAATTGTAGTTAACAGTAATTGTTTAAGGTACATGCAAGTATTTATTGCAATATTTTTATACTTCCTGTATCTCCTATCCTATCTTCCTTGGCTTGTCCCTTACATATTTTTATAACAATATACTAAACATTAAATGATATTTTTTATAATAAGTACTTTAATTGGTGCTTCAGTTGAGGACTGTAAATTTAAAAATAGAATTTATTTCGACGCTCACATAACAAAGCGAACACTTTGCGAGACAATTTCGACGCGTCAAGCGAAAATGTGTCGTTTGTTGGTGACGTAAGGCTGAAATTAGATTTGTTACAATCGAACGTACATGATCATAACACGCCACTGGAGCGAGACGGGGACGCGACGACAGCTTGGCGGCGAATACCTTAGGAATATCATTTTAAAACAAATATTCCTAAGAATACGCTATTCCGTCGCGTTGAACTTGAATTTGTTCAACGCTACAGAGCTTCCTCGCGGCCCGTCACATGTGCTCCCTGGATTCATATCTGATACTGATTCTGTACCAAATTTTACTTAGTACACTTACATATTACTACTTGTGCTATGTAGTTAAAATTGGATAGAAATAGCCCTTGAAGGTTTGTACGTTACTGAAGTTCCTATGTCAGTTTCCATATACGAGTGTATCTGTACTGAGTGTTACTGTTTCACCATAGGCTCATTAACAGTCTATCATCATCGATATCGACGTACGCAATGAATGTTCAATTAAAATGAATTTAATATTCTTTTAACCTGTATTATGTAAAAAAGTTATACCCTTCTACACTCCTTCACCGTATTCAATTAAATTATTCCAAATTTAAATACTCTGTCGTTCGCGAGATCTTCTTAAATACCCCCGTTTAAGAAGATCTTGCGCACGACAGAATATTAAAATTTGGAATAATATAAATTTTAATAAATAAATAAACAAAATTACGTTTTGTTGAATCTGAAATTTTAATAAATTGAAAATTGAACAGTACGTGAGAATGTGGTATAAATATCTAATTTTCTTTAACGAAACTTTCTGATGTCAGATCACAAAGAATCTGACGAATGACTGCCGAACGCAAACTACGTTTCATCTGCTTTGGTATTATGTTCAATAGACAATTTCATGATACAGATGGCTCAACGTGGCTTGTACGTGGTGTAACGAGCTGGTTCCTTCCAAGTTTGCTAAGATTCATCCTGAAGCGTGATGAAGCATAGTCCAGACTTCCTGTATTTTACAGCAAGACATACGTTATGCAATTACACCTAACCTTCAGCTCCGATTTACAAAAAAGCCATATCTAAATGATACTTCAGATATTACTCAATGTTTACTATATGTAACTTCAGCGGTAAGTATCAGCCTCTCGGGAGACTAATCTGACAAACAAGACGTTCTTCCACCGTCACTATGGTCACATTTAAACAGTTCAAGAAACGGACTGTTTAAAGTCTATATAAGTATAAAATATCCAATTTACGTTGTTCGCGAACTTTCTCAGTGCGTCCGAACGTCCTTGGCGCGCAGCTCATAGGGTTCTCGGCGAGGGGGACACGATACCCTATCGCCGGACCGCGTTCCTTCGGGGCGCCACTGTGACCGGAATATTTTTCCCCATTATCAAGAGCGTGGGCTGAATATTGTGTTTATTGTGAGTTAAGAACTTATAGCGTTTTTTGGGAACATTATAGTATCACCACCTATTACATAGTGGGACGTAAACGTAACCGGTGAAACATGGAAGTGTTCTGCATTCCTCTGTCTACCTCTTCGGGGATTACAGGCGTGAAGTTACGTATTGCAATGTTGTTGGACGAAATAGACTCACTGTTTATTTTTTTTCATTTAATCTTCATTCATTATTCTCATTCATTAGTTTCTCTTAAACGTAATATCACGCCTGTAGTTTTCGTGCTGTAAATTAGCGCGTTTTATCTGTCCGCTTACGGCCCACTACTGATAAAGCGGTGATGTTATTGCTATATACTGGGTACAAATCCTGATCCAGAGTCACAGCCACAAATTTTAAGTATAAAATGTATGTTAGAAAATCTAATAGTACTCGGCTCAGGAATCGAACCTAAGGTCTCTCGATCAGCTGTCGCGGTTGCAACTACTCAACCAACGAGGTAGCCAGTTCGCTAGTTATAAATGTATTAAGGGCATGTACTCGTATATTAAATTTGTAATAACTATATTAATGACATATAGTTCAGGTTTAATTATAGTTGTGGTGATTGATTCGCAATTATTAGTTTAACGGTATTATATTGTGAAAGTATATCGCTATATTAAAACATCTTTTTATTTTCAGTCTTTATGTAAAATTTGTAGTAAAGGGACTAACCACGGTTGTAATCTATGGGATTGTAATGATTCAAAACATTATTTTCAATAAAAATGCAATATAAATTCTAATAACATGTTGTTATTTGTGCTTAATTTTTTTTGAATTCTAATAAACCAGAATGACCTTTTAACAATTAGTGGCTTTAATATTCGCTTTGCTTTAGTGGAAAAATATACAATCATCCTTAACTTATAGTAGCCCACTGCTGGATATAGGCTTCTCCCGAGAATGCCATAATCGAGTTTAATTCAACAGTTTGTCTCTTATGCCTTGCGCCATTTCCTAACACCGTACATATTTTCGCTCTCTCCCACGCGTGAGATTTGCGAAAACGTGAGAAACCTGCCTTCGCTCACTTCACAAATTGTGTGTACTTAGCTTAAAACTACTGTGTGGTTTTAATATAGGTGTCGTGTTATTGAAAACTAGCGAAATGTGTTCCATTGTGAATGTTACTTTAGTTGTTGGGTGTTCCTTTTTCAAATTCATTTATATAAGTATAAGTTGAACATTTAAAATCCCTTTATGCTGTGTGTCAGATCTATTTTCTATGTTGTATGATGTAATTAATTGACAATTAAAGAGCGGCCTGGATCGTGTAGCATTCCCGTAGCGACCTGAACACGTCGACTCGTAACAGTTGAACTGTGATTGTGGGTTCGATTCCCACTCACGGCAAATATTCGAGCGATGAAAATGAGTAATGGTTTTACGGCTGTGTATAAAGTTATCTGGATATATTTAAAAATATACATCTATAATGTATCACTTATTAGGTCTCCATCGCATACAGCGTACTTGGGGATCAGATGGCCGTGTGCCTGTTGTCCGAAAATTGGTCATTTCTTACATCGGGATCCACCGTACCAACTGTTTATCGTATCAAGGTATCGTATTCAAAAAATGCGCATCCATATATCATATTTTGAATGAATGCTATTTGAATATATCGTAGGAGTGGAAGGGCGGGGGGGGGGGAGTAGGAAACGTACATGCTTTATTCTCGCGGAATGTTTCATACGCCATAACGTGCCGGATATTTGCTTAATGTTGTGTTAAATCCATTTAGCACCAACGGCTCCCACTGCTGGGGTTGACGAGGCTTCATTGAATTATGCGTTTTTATATAATTTACGAATATTAAACTTATCTTTCAATGTATTGGTGCCTTTGTTTATTCAAAGATTGTTTTTGTTTGAGTCATTTTATGTACGAACTTGACTAGCTAGTAAATCAGCAGTAGGAGAAATTAAATACTAATTCGACCTGCTTATGTCAAAGAATATTATTGATTCCTTTAAAATTATTTCTTCTGTCACTGTTTGACGGATGACTATTATCCGTTTGACATTGACAGAGGACGTGAACAAAGAATGTTTTATTTTATATTATTTAATACAGTTGTTATACTTACAAATGGCAATCGCTATGAAAAATATTTCTCAAATCAAGAAAAATACAATGAACATTGCAATACGAATATAAAAAAAATGTACCGTTTTTATCACGAGCCATGAACATATGTAATATACAAAATTTCTCTTTATACGACACGACTTATGAATGTAAAATATCGTCTAGACAATACGAATACGTCTTTTAAGAGCGAAACTTTACATATAAAAGTGGAAAATTCTCAACATTACATTACGTATGCAAAGCGAATAGAGTTAAGGGGCTGAAGTTAACCGTTTTACGAGACACGATCAATATTGATTGGATGCGACCATTTTTATGTTCTGCGGTCTCTCTCTGAAATATAGGGGGAAGAGCAGAGGAAGGAGGAGGGGGCGGACGTTAATTTTTAAATGTGACGAGAGTACAGAACGAGCAGGCAGCAGATATAATTGGCTACTTCGACCCAGGAGTATCAGAAACCCGCCTCAATAAGAATAAGAACAAGAAAAGACCATTTTTGTTCCTTGTTTTATTCTTTGATGACAGGTTTGAAGAGGACCTGGTAGGTAATATCTACCTAGACTCATACCAATGACTCGGAGATTCTTGCTCTGAAGGCGGCTTACAGGGATGCTTCTTCAAAAGGCGCAGTGTTTTACGCATACGCATCGTATTCTATTCAGTTTTTCACTATGAGGTCATTTATATGATATTAGTACTAAGAACAAAAATGTAATTTTCCCTCCTGCAATCCTCCAAGGGGTAGGCACACGAATGCAGAACATTCCCACGATTCACCAGTTACTTTTACGTCCCACTATGGAATAGGTGGTGAGTCTATTGTCATGCATCGGGCACATATCCATACTCCGAACCACTATTTGAAATTCTATGTTACAAAATTTCTATATATTACAAAAGTACTAAGAACACATGTATTTAAGACAAGAGCACGTCCGAAGCAAGTGCGCTGCATCGTAGGCGGCGACGATCATCGTCAGGTAGAGTAGCAGCGAGTAGCCGTCTATTGCTAAATAATAAAAGAAACTATTTCTTATTTAGTGACAACTCGCTCTTTTCCACCGTGGCAGATGACGGCCTCAACCCTCCCGCTCTGAGGGGACACCCATGTTCCAGCAGTGGAACGGTAGAAGGGTCGTTATCGAAAAAACTAATTTATTGTTATATTCAACAGAGATGGTATCCTTCAGTGTATAACTACCTATATTACATCAATCGCACCCGTCAGATGGGCGCGTCCAGTAAATATATACGTAAACTGAAAGAAGTGAAAACGAACCGCTTCAGTAATTAATGCTTTACAAGTAACAGTTGCAGCAGGTGTCTCGAATTTATCGCTGGTACGTTTTGTACTAATTAACTCGCCACCTGTCATGTTTTTTTATCCACTGGTATGCGTAATATTTTTTAAATCGCAAGTGTGCTAAATATTTTTAATGCACAGGTATACAGAAGATGTATAATTTGATGGTATGCAAACGATGTTTCATTTGCAGGTATGCAGAGTATTTTTAATTTGATGGTATGCAAAATAGCGTTTTTAATTCGTCGGTACGCAAAAGATCGTGTTACGCGCCACTAGAAACTAACAGGTTAAGAGTTCAGCGCGCTTTAAGGTGTTACGCTGCCTTTAAAGAATATTCTAATTACGAAAGGGAATCAATATCGATTGCACACTGATAAAATATATAAAACACGGTTAGATATATTACAAGATTTTCTTTACTCTTTATTTTCTATACGAAGACCGTCAGTCACTGTAACAAAGGTAATTTATAATTATAAACCAAAACTAAACAACTTAACTAACAGTATATAACATATCGGGAGATTATGCACTGAATATTATTTAAACGACACAAATAATATATTCGCATACATTTGAACTTGGTCATGACCAGCGATAACAGAACGCCATCAAATAAAGCGCGTCTCGTTTAGTCATAACGAGTTCTCGCACTCGGTAATGTATAGTTGTAAACGTATAGCGTATAGCGTATAGCGCACAATGTTTGGATATTGTGCAGTGTGCAGGGTCCCTAATAATGGCCCGACGTACGAAATATGAGCAGCGGGGGCACGTTTTGCAACTTTGCTTCTCACAGAACAGGGACTGCTTATTTGCCTATAGAGCTTCAAGTCAATAGAATAAACATTTAATAAATAGTAAGCATGTATCACCCCCAAGAGGTAGGCAGAGGAGAACAGTACATATAAACGTTTACATCCCACTGTGGAATATGCGAGAGCCTAGGCACAGACGCAGGTTTCGCACCACTATGTATAGTTTTAAGTTAGAAAAACCCAATATAATAATAGTAACCGTACCTGGTAACTAGAATGTTTAACTATGTATGTGTGTACATGTATAATATATATTTACACTTATATATGTTTTCAGAAAAAATCTTTAATTATTGTAAATAGGTTTAGCATCATAAAGTACACATTTATAAATAATACATACAACCTTTCATTTAATTTACATATACATACGTTGCTTATTACCTGCATCCATTAATTGAGAGTTTCGAAAACTTATGCAGTAAAGATTTTCAAATTTAAAACTGGATGGAAAAATAAAAGTTGCATAAAATAAAATTTTCTTTTTTAGCGTATTTCGTTACCGTTGGAAATAATATGAGCCCTGGTTGACTGCATTTGAATTTAATCCATTTGCGTTCATATTTTACATTTAAATGTCGACTTTAAATTATCCTTCGTCATATCGACACGCGTCAATTCAGTTCTAAGAGTTTGTAATCCTATACATTTGTATAAATGAGCCAAGAAAGCAAAGATGCTCTTGAACTGTTGTTTTTCAGAATGCATTGTGCATGAACGTATATATTAGTAACGGTAAGAAATCAAGAAACTGAACCGCTTCATCTTAACTTGTTCAATGTACCACTGCTGATCTAGAGTCTACATGTCCTAGTTATGATATCCAGTTGAGGTATTATTGTGACAGGGATGTTCAGACTTAGTATTTTTAGTAGTGTCTTCAAGTCAAGATTTCTACCTGATATAAATATGGTAATAGGCTCACTCGCTATTCTATAATGGAGGCAAAATGTCTCTCTATTCAGAGTTAAGAGAGATGTAGAGAGAAATTTTTGTAGTCAGAAATTAACACTTTTTAAATTGACGTTCATTATCATTCCTCATCATTACATTATTTTACTGTTCAACTTCGGCCTCTTATTAAAATCAAAAGGGTTCTTCAAGTCACGGATTAATTCAGGCATGTTACGTAGGTACTTAGGTAGTTATGTCGATAATAAACTAAGACCGTTTTCTATATAATTTGGGATGCATGAAAGGGATGCATCGAAATGCGACTATGTCTTTCATTCTAATGATTGACATGTCTTCTTTCAATATAAGGTGAACTAAGACCAATTTGCCGCGCTGCCACTGACACTCCCTCTGCCCTACCTGCCACTACCTCACCTGAAGTGCGGATTTTATGCAAACAGGAGGTACGTCAGTTGTATTAAATTTTGTATTAAAACGCGTAGAAACTAAGGAAAATTCACGTAGGCGACAAGATGTAGAGACATAACACTTTAGAATTTTAGATAGAGCTTAAATACTTTAGAGCTTAGCGTTTCAGGTATGAATCATTAAGCGACACTTACCAGGTGACTCGGTAAGTCTCGCGATAAAACTTTCTATCTAAGAAACACTGGCCAGTTCTTACTGAATTATTACGACGACTCTTTTCGTCGGAAATTCGAATAATTCCAAATTCAAATTTCGATTCAAGTATTTCGTGCGTCTACTGTTTCTCCTTATACTCTTTACTATCTGATGGAGAGGTGTATATATTACGCATAAAGGAATAAACATAAAGAGACAAAAAATACTAAGGCTTAAAATGCAATTTTGAATGACGAGACCAACATGAGATTTGTGAAAAATAAATACAACCAAAAAATCTTGGTTATCCGAACTCTCGCTCTTGCACCTTGGTAAAGGCGGTGAGACAAACGTAAGTACAGATTTGTAAATCCCATTCCTTGCGTTTGGAAAGTTCTACATCCGAGCTGCAAGTTGTGAAGCGATAAATAGGGGATCCTAGTTCGTAAGTAACAAATCGTTTGTGTTGGGAAATTCGAAATTTTAGCGTCACGAGTGATAGCGCTCTACAGCATTGCAGGATGGGACATGTAACTTCCTCACACATTTTGAAAATTGGATGTGTTAAACTGGGATCCGTCTTCTTTTAGAGGCAATAGAGATGGTTCAAAGATGATGTTTGGTTTACTTTGTCTTTGGGTACTACCGTGTTCCTTTTAAATGCACCCATATTTCCTTGGTCCCTTAGTCCAGTGGCTAGTGAATCTGATTGTCGAGCAGGATATTGTATTTTTAAATCTCACCCAAGATAATTATCTGTGTGGTGAGCTATTATAACCCTTATACTTATACAGAATCACCAACGAAAGATTTGGTAAATACATTGTTGCGTGTGCGTCTCCTGTGAATGAACACATTTCCGGCCATAATCTAACAAGCTGCCCAAACGAGGATTACAATCTTGACAGCCATTACGACTCTCGGAAAAACAACTTTGTTCAACATATTTCCCCTCCTGACTTACTTATATTAGATACACATATTTAATCAGTGTATCGTACGCAAAATTCAATGACAGAACTTTGAATAGCAGACTAAATGGTGAACCGCTGGATACCGCTTTAAAACGCGCAACGTAAAGCTTACAATGTTAATAATAATACCTTTATGATTCTATAAGTCTACATTGTTGAATCTAAGACGTCAATAACGTCTCAACTTGAGATCATAAAAAACAATGTTGCCCAGCAACAATTGGAAATCTCGCCAGTGTAATGCTAAAGGAAAATGGCACAGTAAAATTGTTACAAAGTCGTTCACATGCTCTATAAAAATAATAACAGTGCACTCCACTTTAAAACTTCTAGACGTTTCTAACGAAACATAACCACGTCCACAATGAAGATCTAATAATGACATTCAAACGTAAGTTTAATATTATGAAATATTAACTGGAAAATTAAAACGATAATGTTACGAGAATAAGAAAATATATTTCGGAATAAAGGATTTTTTGTAATGGATAAATTTATCCCAATTTATTTTTTAAATAGTGCACTAAAAACGTTTGCCCAGAAAATAATAGTTAGTACATAGTTAATCTATTTTTTTGGAATTTTCTAATTGTTTATAATCATATGAAATTAAATTTTTTCCATCTTTTGTAAGTTTTCACGGTAAATTGCAAACTTATGCCACAAGCAAAAAGATAAAAAGAAATGCATCATAGAAATCCTCCACCGGAAATGCCGATACGTGCCGGAAACACAAAAAGAAAAAATGAATTCGCATACTCGAGTGGCAACACGGAGAGATAGAATGAAAAGTCTTTCATCCATTCAGCTAGCACGAGTGGCAATGTTCAGATAGCACTTGGAAATTAGGTTTCGAGTTAGATTTGTTTCATATTTTTGTCACGTATTAGTGAATCTATTCATTTCTTCAGTATTCTGGTTAAGTTAGTGATCTGTACAATATTGACATTGAATATTTCACAATCCCCGAAGAGGTAGGCAGAGAATTACAATATTTACACTCCCACTTTTCACTAGTTATGATCATATCTCATACTTTTGTTTTAATTCATTCACATACAGACACACACATTATTCAAGACAAGACGGAATAGGCACTTTGTAGGCAAGCGTGCTACATCTTAGACTGCATCTCGCTTTCCATCATGTTGGATAACAGTCAAACGCAAGCCTCTTGCTAAATAAAAAAAATACTGTTTTTGATTTAAAAAAATATCAGATCTGCCAATTACTATTTCGACGTATTTAAAATGGTATTCGTTACTGCCACGAACCCATAAAGCCCTTGTGAAAACTTTCCAAATTACTCGTGAAACATCTTCAATAGCCCGCAGCTCTAGAATTAAGAACCGACGCTTGCGGGGGGCAGAAAAAAGTAAAAGCAATTCGAATGGCAACACTGGGAGGCGGAATGAAAAAAGTTCATTCATTCAGTCGCCTGAAGTGGGAACGAATGGTACTCGTTCGGGAACGAGGTCAAGGTCTGTTACAATTCGCAGAAATAAAGAGTGCATGATTTAATTGTATCTTAACTTCACATTAGTTTTACTAATTGCTAAGTACTTGACGATAATTTCATACATAAGATGTGAAACATACCTATGTATATTTAATTTTCATCATTACTAGGATGAAACAAGATCTGTAATTTATTATACCGCTGCAAAATAGGTAACTGATATGTAATCTGAAAAAGTAACATTGCGCGGGAGACCTGTAATGTTAGAGATATTTGGCGCTCGGTGTTCTTTGCCTACCCTATGAGGGACATGGGGTGAAGGTATATATACAACGTATATGCATATTGACTATGTTACTAAAAATCTTCTCCCAGCAACCCTGTTACCAATTAATATGACCTAACGATCTTATCAAATAGACTAGCTCAAATAATGAAACGAATTTGTATCAATTTAAAAATAGAACTATGAGACATTTCAATAAAGTGAAAAACGGTTAAAATGTTCTATCGGAACGTGATGCTCTGATGTCATCACAAATAATTGAAATGTGAAAATATTCTTTATACGAACGTACTAAAGTTATTTTTTAAATGCGATGAAAAAGTATTTCGCTTACCGAGTCGGTGTATTTGAAAGTATTGTAAATAGGTAATAATAAATAATAATAGCTATAATCTTAGATTTCTATTCGTTTGTTATGGACTCCATATAAAAAACCTTACAAATATATTTCTTTTATGTAAAAATTTGATTTCTCAATAATTGCTACCATATTATTCAACTTCCAATTATTAACAGACGAAGTATTTTACATCTATCACAGCGAGCTCTGCTCTCGCGAGCGAGAGGGAAATGATTAAAAATTTAAAGATTTTCTTGGTAAATAATGGTAGTTTTTCAAAGGATTCCAACTTTGAAATTTTTCATAAGGCGTCTGACTATTACAGTAGCGAACGGTTTGAACGCTTGCAGACTTCATTTCTTATTTATTAAGACTAGCTGCGGCGGGAGTCGCTCATTAATTCGAAGTGAATTCCGCGGATAGTTTTAACAAAGACATTAACGGGTTCACAGCTTTGTATACAATATGGGTGGACTGGTATTAGACTTTTAATGATCATGGTTTCAATAATGTACCGACTTTAATCACGCGTGGATGTGTCATAGACTTATGAGGTCTCACTCCTCATGCGCTCTCACCGATTGCTGCTAAGTCACCAAATGATGATGTTGACGAAATGTATATTAAATAAATAATACCACGTTGATAGCAAAAGTTGTCGTTTAACGACTGCCTCGTTGGACCTGTTGGTTGCAAGCGCGACTGCCGATCGAAAGGTCCCGGTTACTAATCCCAGGACGAACATTATTGGCTTTTGTAATATAGGGATAGCA
>DWEI01000978.1:0-18342 GCA_018245875.1 Mysoria ambigua | reverse complement strand
GCGGACTACGGCCTTAACCCTCTCATTCTGAGAGGAGACCCATGTTCCAACAGTGGAACGATAAAGGGTTGATATCAAACTAGTAATAGTATATAGATACATATCTCCACACCGGGTCCCTTACGGTGTAGTGAGTTTTTGGATATACTTAGTACTACTCCATCTTACTAATAACGCTATTAATAAAGACGAAATATATGTAGATGGATACATCTTAACTGTTAATACATTGTGAATGCCATTTTACTGTGGAAACTATTTGCCTATGCGAAAAATATCCGGCTCATGCAAAACACGCCTGGATATTCGAACTTTGGACAATAGTAGGTAGGTATGTTTTTGCCAGTTCCACAGTACGGAACTAAGCATTAATTAAGCGACTTAATTAACTTATAATAAGATACAACTTTAATACATTTTATTATTTCTTGATGAGATACAAATAAATATCTATGTATTATTAAAAAATGGCCGCTTTAATGTATTTTTTACTTTTACTCGGAGCATAAAAATAACCATAACATTTGTCGATATGAAATCCAAGGTTTACAAATGATGACATACATATTTTTTGGATAAAAAACATACCATACAAAAGAAATGTATACAACATTTTATGTCAATCTCGAACCAGAATATAACAACCGTAATTTACGAATTTTTGCGCACACTATTCTTCATTCTAACCACCTAAATTGCGCTGTGATCAACAATCCTTTAATCATGCTATCTTCGACAAGATTCCAATTAAAACAACATTGAATTAAAAAAACATTCTTACCGATTTGTCACAGTCACCACGGCAGGCGAATGTTGAAAGAGGACAACGGACGAAAATAAACAAAATTAAAAAAAGAACACTATATTGAGTGATCGACGCGCCTGAAAAACAAACCACAACAAAGGGTCCTTATTTCTCAATCAACATCAAAAGGCGATTTAAAGTTGAATAGTGTCGAAAAAAAAATAGAAAACGATGAAAATCTCATTACCATCCCGGAGTTAACGGCTCACTCTCGGAATTAGTTTCGTTAACAACGGAGAAGCAGCGACGACGGTTTTACGAACCCCATTCCCGTCGGGCAAGTTATTAGCGTCCGGCGAAAAAAGTATACCTAAGATCATCTAAGTACATATATAATCTATAACATGGTTTCTTATGAAACGTGTTTGTAGAAAAAATATATAAATATAGTGGTAATTCGCGGGATAGATATAATAAAGATATTTGTATGCCATAGATCGAAAGTAAAATTTCAGAAAAGTTCTTATGTAACAGGTACAAAAGTTGTTTCAAGTCAAATGTTTAAATTCAAACTTAAACTTAAGTCCTAGTTGGTTCATATTTTTTTGCAATTTAATAGTGAAACGTGAGAGCATTCTGCATTCCTCTGCCTTCCTCTTAGAGGATTACAGGCGTAAAGTTGCGTAAACGTTTAATTTAATGTAGTATTTTGAAACAAAAACTAATAAAACCAATTTTTGTAGTAAATTGCATGCCTGATGTGTAAATCGTTACTTGCTACCCAATTTTGCAATTTGAGCAGGTACATAGGAAACAGATTTATTTGTACAACTTATGAAATAGATAATATCCCTTGTGAAGGAAATAAATAGACGAAAAAGTAATAATATGTTTTGCTAAGCACTGTATTAAGTTGCACATTATTATTATTTTATTGATTATATGTGTACATTATTTTTATCGTATGGTGATATCAATTTTTATTTTATACAAACGATTTAAGTTAGACATATTTTGGACTTTTGGAATATGTGTACCTATTTTAAATCATCGATAATGTGGGAATATTTGCAATGCTCTGCCTACCCCTTCGGGGATTACAGGCGTGAAGTTACGTTTTTTTTACGTTTTAAATCATCGATATCCTTGGTTATAAATATTAAATTTAATTATCAAATCTCCTGTCACTTGTCATTCGTGCATAGATTCCCGCCATTTTACCGTCGCGTCGTACAGGCGCATTTGAGAGGCGGAACTCAAGTAATAGGCGCATTCCGCGGCACTAGCTGAATGCCGCGTTTGATGTACTTAGAAACTCTGTATGACTTAAGAACCATTAACGTTTCCTATGACTACGTCTCAGCATAATGTATCACAGTTATGACACAAGCGCCAGCAATACTTTATGCTAATGTTGTCAAGTCTAAAATGATAAATAAAACATATCCAAAGTGTAGAAAAAATATTTTTTAAAAAGTAGACTAAAACAGACTTTTACTGAAAATATCTTTAGGACAATTTATTAAGGATTTAAGTTGTTGAACTAGTAATTTGTTCAATTTTCACCTTTCAATACATTTCAATTCACCAGTCTAATGAATTGTCTCTTGTTAACAAAAACAAGTATTTTACCGGTCATTAAATTAACACGTACTTTGTAACGTTTTATGAGTTTTTTTATACAGTCTTCAATTTCAATTAATGAAACATTTATAAATTATATGAAAGTTTCTTTTTTTTTTCAACGCAGAAGTAATTGAGATTTCAAATGAAGATGGAATTTAAAAAAATGGTATCTCTATAGAGTACCTAGTCTATGGTTCGGTTAAATCATTGCAAGCGGGCGTTAGAAAGGGCAAAGGCACGCATAGCTGTGGATTGGCTCCAGCGGGCCGAGCTCGCTGAACAGTTACTTAGCTGCTTGTGATCTACTTGGAATTCACTTGTTATCGATCGTTGTTCACATCGACGTATATATTAACAATGACTGTTTGTACAACGAGTGTTCACAGCTGGGATCTAATTTTTTTTGCACGTTCAGAAATGGTACCTTGAGGTCATTCGTTACAGAACGTTTAAAAGAATTTCACAAGTCTTGTCCTACCTGACGATGAGTCATATAAAACAAGCAATAAATCACTAAATAAATAAACTAATAAATTGTTGATATAACATGATCTGGTGTTTTTACTACTCGAACTTCTGATATTTTTATTAGTTCAGCGCTGGACACAGGTCTCGTCTCACAGTGAGAGAGTTAAGGCCGAGTACGGGTTGGCAGACCTTTGCTACTCGTATTATGTGAAACTTGTACTACTGCTTGTTATCACCTGACTCAAAGCTATTCAGCTATATATGAAATAATAGAAAACAATGTGGCATTATCACATTAACTGGAAGCATCATATAATGATCTTGAAACTGCAGTACAGGTAACCCGCGTAACCTCAATCGATGTAATCGACTGGTGCACACATAGCGTAACATAGAGTATGTAACAAAACAACTGCAACGAATTTCGATGCATAATTTATAGGAAAACGGCATAATTTTCCGTGCACACTACGCTAGTGATAAAACTCTAGAGTACTCGCAACGTCACAAAAGACAGATTATGCGTTTAAAAATAAAGATATTATAAGTAGCTTAGGCGAGTGTAAGTGAAAATATGACACTGAGAGAAAGGTATAACATGCATTTAGTACACGTATATAATGTTTCTATGCGTTTAATAGACGCGTGTATATAACGTCACTGATGAAAGTAAAAGAAAGCAAAGAATTAGTTTCAAAAGTTTACAATATTTTGAACATCATAATGCTATTTTTGACTATTTTATTAACGTATTATGAGGACACACATGATTAACATAGTGTCCAATATGTTATAAATAAAATTATAGTTTTAAAAATGAAAAATGGATACTATCGAATGTCAAACCGGTAAATTGGGTGCCATTAAAAATAATAAACGCACTATGAAACCGTTTGTGTTTTAAATATATAAAACAATATTGAAGTACGTAATTATCAAGAACACCTTTGAAGATTTGCTTTAAAAAATTTGAAAGCGATTATATAATTAAAAAGTATTAGTTTCTTCAATAAAATCGTGTCATGCGAGCAGTTGTGGAATATGAGAGCTGATGGGTTTAATTTAATCATTTCACTTTTGCGTTTACCGCAAAGCGCTTTCGTTCAATTTCGGCCACAATACGTATTGTAATTTGACAGCGGAGAGCGTGTGAACAATATTTTAAAAGTCGCCAGTAATTTTCGGGTTCAACGTGATTCTATATTTTGACGATAATGGACTAAATCAATTTTTTTTAATTCTAAATTCAAAAACAAAACTCTGCTTGATTTACAGAGTACAATACAATTGACGTTGCTATTTTACGTTTATATAATTTTATGCCGTTTTTTTATACACAATTTACCAATGTATTTAAAAAGGTTAAACTTTGAAAATTTAGAAAAAACTGCCAATCGTCTTGATCACCTGTAAAAGTTTAACTACACTAATGTGCATGATATCAAAGCACCAAAGGCAATGTCAACATTGGAACAAGTTCATTAAAAGCAATTAAGTCAAAATTTATAATCCTCATAAAACGGAATATTGAAATGATAGACGTTGATTGCGCGCCCATTGCGTGTCGTTTGTGTTTATCGACTTCCTAAACATTAATGATCTTGGATTCTCATCAATTTAACGGATTTTGATGCGCCGGGTAGTTTTCAATTTGTGTTCACAAAGATGTGACTACAATTTAATATTTTTCATCACGCACTATGTTTGTTGGAATGACGATCTGCGAAAGGCTGCGGCGGACGCCAGATGCGGAAAACCGAGGAAAGGGCGCGGTGGCGCTCTGAGTCCAGGGCAGGTGGCACCCTATGTCCAGCAGTGGACTGAGATGGGCTGATGATAATGACGATTATTATTTTATTTTCATTTCTTTAGAAAACTTACAGGTAGTACAAAGGATGATTAACAAATAATGTAACATAATAACAGCCATTTACAAGTTTTCATATGTAGTAAATAATGATGATAATTATGATGTTATCTTTTTATTCTAGAACCATTCAAAGTACTTCATCTGTAGACACTTCGTAAATTTTAATGACCATTCACAACAATGTACATATAACTGTTAAAACGTAACATCACGCCTATAAGCAGAAGTGCGCAGTACATTTCACAAATTATGTTAGGCACTACTGGGAATTTCAAGTATAAAAGCATCATTTTATGTGACACTAAAACACAATTTATTAAAACTTATATTTCACAGACATATGTTTAAACTTCAATTTTCAGTCAAAAGTAACTTGTCTGTTTAATACTTCAGTAACTATTAACAATACCTCTTATATTTTTATATCACTATTTATAATTATTAAACATTAAACCTATAAGATATATAAAAAAGCGTAGATGTATGTGTACATATTTGAACCCAAGACCTTTCGTTCCAGCTCAGGTGTATTTAACGAGGCGTCTACAGGTGATTTAACAAGAAATTTACTAGTGTTTATGTATAAATAAAATATATAATATACACATAACGTGGACGACAATGAAGTGTTCATAGAAATAAACATATTATAATAAGTAATTAAACCCAAGTCAGCTGAACGTGCAGTTGTAATAAAACTCTCACATAAGGAAACTGAAGGCCATTATTAGCATGTACTCTATGGAGTCCACTATCTATCTACATTAAAGCCTAAAAAAATCTTAACAACACTGAAAATAAACACAATACTTCTTAATTAATCTAATTCAAGAACGCATATGAAATATAAAAAAGTGAGAACGCAAAAAGAAACGCTAGCAGATTTTCTAACAAATGTAGCTCAGTGATCACCAGTGATGAAGGAATATTTAAGCTATTCGAGTTGTCGGCCGGCCGCTATAAAACGATTCGTCGGCTAGACCATTGAACACAATCACGAGGTCACATTAGGTAATACAAATAAATATAGGTACGTAAACGGCCGTAACACCTAATGAATGATACAAAACGATGCAAATGAACCGAACTGGGTCCGGTCGTTTCCACTGACGTAAACTTAGCTAAGCTAGACCGCAATACAACAGACAGAGATAGCTAGTAATTCTAATACAAAACATAATTCGAAAAACAAACCTATTATCGAGTCGTTGGCTGCGGGTGCGTCCGAATACAATTTCAGGTGGAAATTAAAATAAAATAATAAAAAAAAAACAAACAATCACAGAACGGTTATGAAACACTGTTGTAACGGCACGCTCGACACAGTTCGCGATCGTGGGGACGCGGTCGCGGGGCGGAGCGACGTGCGCACGCGCGGACCTCCGTGCACTGACTGCTCGCACGCAGCGCGGCGCGCTGACGAGTGAACGTAGAGTGACCTTCCTGCCCACGACTTAGCTAAAACCTCTTTTCCTTATAGAAACTTGTCCCGAAAATTTTGGCTCCATCTAACTACCATATTCACCGCAACCGTGGGTGGAAATCAAAGGATACATGGCGTCGCGACCTTTAAAATATGCCACTTAAATATTTTGCGTCGACAACGATAAAAGTCGACGAGACGATGCAAATGCGGTGACTAAACGTTTCGCTGTTAAAGAATCCTTGAGAAACAGTGAGATGATTTCAATTATGTTATAAAGTGGAGAAAATATCTCAAAGAAATCTACACGCCTGGAAGTTTCTTATAATGTTACCTGAGACGCGCGAAAGCTGGTAATCCTCGAAGATCCGTAACATTAGAACAATACCTAAATAGCTTATTGTTGATGATGATAATTTAATAGAGTTCCATAGAAATTTAATTCTGCTAGTAGGGTGTATAATACAAGAGGCGAGCCAACTTGTATCCAATCGACTTAAATGCAATGTTATTTGTCCATGGCCTGCATTAGTGACTGAACAATGACATGAGTCGGCGAGGTATGCTCGTTTGCTGGCTAATATTAAGCAACAAAATTAAACTATAGTTTTGTTTCCTTTAACCTTAAGTACACATTAATATCATAGAAAATATTTAAAAATGAAATGCTCGCGATAAAATTTGTGAGAAATGTGTGAAAATAGTTGAACAAAAAAATATTTTTTAACCCGAAATCTGCAACTTTTTAATTATTCTGATGCTGCAAATATTCACTGACCACAATAATATACTTCACTGAATTTGAAGACCGGCATCGTAATTACTGAAATTCCTCTTAGCCATCACAAATCTAATCAGCCAACGATTATTATTATAATAAATTATTATTTGAATATTTTTAATAAACAAATAAAGACATTTACTTGGAATTTAAATTTACTCATGGGTGTCTCAAATCAATACTTATGCATTAACATTTTCTTAAATGCACGGTAAGGTAAAAAAAATCCTCACCAAATTCAAAATCGAATAATGAAATAAAAAACAAATGAGTCACTAAAACATTTACGATATGTACGCGCTTTTACTGTTCGTGTATAAAAGTTGAGAGCACGAGCGACATTGTGAGAAATAATTAATTTTAGATCCTGTTTCAGTAAACAATTTAAAATTACGGCTCGCTACTACCCAACATTGTAAAGACCTATGGTCTTGTTAGGATTCGGTTCAAGAGATTTTAAGCCTTACTTGTTTTGTAATAAGGTTAAGGATTATGATCGAATAAAACAGTTTACAATAACTGCTAGCAAACAACACATATTAAAACTTCTCTTTTACTTAATACAATGTGTTCAACGCCAATCGCTGGGCATAAATCATGCAAACATTATAATTTTTCTTTCTCATAGCAAGCAAGTACGTGTTAGTGGTAAAATATATGTACAGATTGATGCACATTATTATTATAGTCTTTAATTTATTATTTTTAACCGTTTAACTATAGGCATACTACATGTAGTTCATCATTAGCTTATCTAAGTCCAACATTCGGCATAGGACCCAGAGTAGCATGGCGTCCTGTCGTAAACACTTGTTAGAAAAAATGACCTTTTTGTGGTTTAAAATACTTTATAATATCTAGTAGAGTTTCTCGTTGTTGTTATAATTATCAGTAGTATGATGGTTTGTTCAGCTACAGTACGTGGGTTCATTGTTGTAAGTTGTAACATGAAATCGCTTCAACTTCAAAATACATAGGCAATGTGTGGGATCCAACAACTTTACTTATAGCAGTAACAGTAGGTCTCCGACTCGATGTCAAGATTTGTGCGCCTCGTGTATGTATGTCCTTGTGAGCAGCAGGTAAACATGTTTGGTTGACAGGGATTGTCCTGTACTAGGAGCGCTGGCAGATTACATCGTCACAGTGCTCCTACTGATTTAGGTCATCGAGCTCTTGCGATCGTTTAAATGCCAGCTGTGCGCGAACCCTCGGATTATTTACGAAACGATGCCAAGAGGTCCGAGGCACGACTTTAGTACTTTGAAGTTTAATAATTGAGCGACGGCTAAACTATATGGATATTGCCTTAATAAAATTACTGAGACTGTGATAAAAAAAATAAAAACTGGCGGTAGGAAGGTTCACGCCGTTTTGGAGTATCGCGAATACTGTAGACTTGTCTTGAAATTAATTGTAAATTTGAATTCCTGATTATTCAAGCTTAGATTGAATCATTTAAAATAATTTGCTAATTGAAATAATAAAAACCATTTTTTTTATTTACGTTGTTAAATCTCTGATAACAATTTGTGAAAATACTGAAATTAATACTACGTCTTTAAAAGCTTTATTAAATATTTTATTAATTATTGATTTACTAATTTGATCTATACATAATAAATTGAGATATGAGAGTAGCACCGATAACTAAACGTCAAATGGATTGTCAAGTAAGTTTATTGCCAAAAAGGGAGCTTGTCATTCGCCCATTATTTAATTTTTAAAGTTTACTCAAAAACTTTATATTCTCTTTATTTAGTTTTAAAAATTAATATTACTCTAAAATAAGTATAAACAACAACATGCACAATTTGATACAGTTGACAATTAATTTAGGTTAACATTTAAATTGGTTATGCATTATATTAATTTGTTCCTTTTTATGCAATAATTACTATTAATAAATTATATTTCCAGCTGCCAGACGTAACACAAGTCTTTTAAGGCAGGGCTTCTGTCATAAACGATTGAAATGTATATCTACCGTTGAAAACCCGCCTACAATGAAATCAATGCCCCAATTCTCTATACCAAAGGGTATTGTCGGTCAACCCACTTGCCACACGCATCCCCATATGATATCCCACGGGCAACTCACGTGTGGAATTACCCAGGTGGAGTATAAAGAGAGAAGAGATACATTGGTCAATAAACTCGTCACTGAAGTGAATAATGAGTACAAAAGTCACATTGTGAGTATATCACTGGTCGAATGACTTAACTAGGACGAACTAATGCAGAATTTAAGTAATTGACTTATTTTATGTGAAGAGACAACAAGCAGGTACTGGTCATATGTGACCATAACCATAAGGGGTCATGTGTAACCAATACAAATAGTTATAGGCCTGTCAGTGTCAGACGAATTTGTTGCCTTAATTCTATTATTATTATTCAGTACCATTCATGGTAGTTTTTCATGAATCTTATTCTGAGGACTAATATATTTGCCTCTGCTATGTATAGATACATAGTGAATTTTGGGCTTGGCAAAGACCTAATGAAAATTGAAATTCTGTAGTGGAAATGAAAGCAGTAAGAAGTATGTGTGCAAGCAAGTCTAAATATAGCATTAACCTTAGCTTACCCCAATGTGAAATAGGTATAACAATATGATTCTATTCCCACAAAGGACAAATATTTGTGTGATGAACACAAATATGTCTTTGGGGTCCGGGCATAACAAAAAATGGTCACAAGGATTTGTACTTAAATGCTTTTCCCTTCAGATCTATTCTCAGAGCAGATGATTATAGGTGGAAGGAAGTTTCTTGTCTTTGCTACATAAGTAGAGGCAAGGTGATTTTCTATCATCTCTGGTTACATTTTAGGTGGTAATTCCAGCAGCACGGAAGCAATACATGTCAGATAAAATTCCATATGTATTCAGACAGAACTCTGATTTCTTTTACTTGACTGGATGCTTGGAGCCCTCAGCCGTTTTAGTCCTCATGAAACCAGCTCAGACAGAAAATTATAAGGTACATTTTCACTTATATATTGTGTTTATACTTGCTGGTTTAATTTTACTTACTGCATGAAGGCATTCACAAGTGTTGCCAGAACGAAACATTAATGTTTTGCATACTGTAAACTGTTAGGGACATTTATGAATCATTAAATTAAAATAATGGGTTACTTTGGATCTTTGGTTTAAAATCTATTATCTTAAGTAGAAATTAATTATTGTATCTTTTTGTTGTCAGAGTATTCTATTTGTGCATGAGAAAGACAGTCATGCTGAGTTGTGGGAGGGTCCACGGACTGGATGTGATCTAGCTGCACCCTTGTTTGCAGTCGACGAGGCACATCCTGTGGAGGAATTTAACAATTTTATACAAAAGTATGATTTAAATATGATATAAAATAATTTCTGACCTAGTTTATACTACTAACACTTTATACTCTTACCTCGGACACTAAATTATTCATATTTGAAATGTGCACTAATGAGATCTTCACACATAAGCACTTCATAAAATGTATTTTGTATATTCCTTAACAGACTCTGTTGTATGTTAACTAACCTTCAATAAGTGCAGAGAATTTCAATGTAAGCTAAGTGTACAACATCTTTTATTGATCATTTTGTCCTGCAAAACTAATTCAAAACAAGGAACTGATTATATAGTACAGTATTTTAATGTGTGTATGTTATTGATTATAAAGTATTCATTCCGTGAAGTACCAATTTTGCTTAAAAGCAGAGTACCTACTCATTTTATATATCTAAGAAAATAACACAATAAGATTTTTTTATACATATCAATTATATTTTCTCAGCAAATAGTTGCATCATCTTTAATAGTCATGACATAAATTGCTTTGATAGGTCAACATCCTCCTCTAGACCAGCAGTGCTCTGGTACCACAACGAGTGTCCAGCCAACCCTGACATCCATGAGACAGTGCGCTCTGTACTTCGACACGGCCAGGTGACTATGGAGGACCCGCAGAAAACATTGCACATGATGAGAGTGATCAAATCGGACACTGAGGTGGAGCTAATGAAGGAGACGTGTCTCATAGGCTCGCAGGCTATGAACATGGCAATGGCCTGCACGAAACCTGGTAGGTAGGTTTCACTGCTGTTAAATTGTATTGATAGTACCATGTACCAACAGGCTTGATCTCTACACTGATTCTTAGTACTTGGTGTGCTCCGAAGTTAGGTGATTATTTAAGCAATCAATACTTTTGACGCAATGAATCATGACAGAGAGTGGACTAAGCAGTTGATATTGATCTGTTAGCCAGGAAATTCTTGTCCGCTCTATGGGAGGTCACCCACGACGCCACTTTGCAGCAATTCTTATTTTTAGTTTTTTATTTATTGTATAATATTTGAAATATTAAAGCTTTCTATTTGATATTTATACTTTTAAATAAATATATATCTTTAAAGTTACGAAAATTGATTGTAGCTAAAGCCAGCATATATGAAGCATTGTATCATTATAATGTTTTTCGGTCAAGACAAGAATGAATTGATTAACATTGCTTCGAGTGCTTGTCATGTTGTGTCATCAAAACGTGTAACTGTGATTAAGTCAATAATCTGTGGCACTCGGCACGCGTCAGGCGTGTCGGAGCACTGGATCGGCGCCGTGCACGAGTTCGCGTGCCGGCAGGGCGGCGCGGAGCACGGCGCCTTCCCGCCCGTGGTGGCCGGCGGGCCGCGCGCCGCGCACATACACTACGTGGCCAACAACCAGGTGCTCGGCGCCGCTGACATGCTGCTCGTGGACGCCGGTAGGGCTCGTCGTGTGCGTTACAAATGTGTCGCATCAAGACTTGCAAGGGATGTTATAACTTAAGGATATCATTTAGTGTCAATTAAAGGGGCGTTGACGATGATAGGTGATGGGATGAGGTTAGAGTCTCATTAGATAAGAATTACTGTCAGATTGTGTAATATTATTTGAATGCCTCGTTGGTCGTGTTGGTTGCATGTACGACTGCCGATCGGGAGGTCCCGGGTTCGATTCCCGAGTCGAACACTACAATAATTTTCTAATTTAGAATTTCTAGTAGTGGTTCGGAGTTTGGATATGTGCACGATTCATGGCAACAGGCCCACCACCTATTCCATATTGGGACGTAAAAGTAACCAGTGAATCGTGGGAATGTTCTGCATTTCTCTGCCTACCCCTTCGGGTATTACAGCCGTGAAGTTACTTTTATTATTTATATTATACACGTAACTATGTATTTTTTTCCAGGCAGCCAACGATGGCTGTACAATTCGGATATATCGCGCACGTGGCCCGTTTCTGGAACATTCTCAAAGTACCACAGGATACTGTACGAGCTGGTGCTCTCCGTGCAAGTATGTAGAGATCGTATCATACTAATTACCATATTATGTGGTTGTAACTGTTTAATTGCTGCTCCAGGTCTCTCCCTTGCCGGACGGAAACTGGGCGTGTACTACCACGCTGCTCAAATGCGAGTTACCAAAGACAATGTCTAGTTGGCAGCTAACATATTCAGTGTTTAGTCTCTCGAAGATCGTTGAGTATTTTTCGCATTATGTAAGCGGACGGTGAAACATCCAAGATCCTAATTGTTTAATGTTATAGGTCGTCTGCAGTCTGCGGCCGTGTGAGAGCTGCAGACTTGTTGTCACAAATATGTATATTACTATTTTTTTGAAAGTTGTCAATGAACTTTTCATTGGGAACTATAGACGGTCGTAATCGCTAAAAATGTCGAGCTTACAATAAGATTTTACATACATTTCAATATCGATGTCAAGTGATTTTCACTACTTTGTTCAAGAACATTTGCGGTGATACTGTTTCATTTTTCATTTACATTAGTTTTATTTTAGAATTGCTCATCTACCTTCAAATAAGCCGAAATTATTTTGTGAGAATTTTTGATAGCGTACTTCGAAATAGTAATAGCGGCATTTGTTATTAAGTAATACCACTAAACGCTGATTGTATCGGGATTACCAGAAACGCCTGATCGAGCTACTGGGCTCCCAGCGGCCGCCGCTGGACCAGCTGTTCGACCAGATGTGTCGGCTGCTGGGCGCACACCTGCAGCAAGAGGCCATTCTGCCCAGGAATATAGATTCCAACGAGTTAATTGGAGTGAGCATCAAAAAAATATCGGAAACGTAGGAGTTGTATGAATAAAGATACCAATTATTTCGTTACACGATATTAATAGTTACATAGATTTGACATAAATAACTACTAAAATATTTTTAACTATCGTATAAACTCTTTATAATATATATCTCATATTAGGGTGACACTCAAAATTGCCGTGGTAACATTTACAGAATTTCCCCAAACACATTAATTTTTTTTAAATATCTATTGACGCATAAAACATACTCTTTTTTAATGCTTTACATTTGAAGGAATGTACATACTTAATAAATAAATAAGTCCTGAGATGCGCCGTCCGGCGTTGTCCGTGGGCGGTACGCGAGTGCGTGTGCAGCGCGCGTACCGGCTGTGCCCGCACCACGTGTCGCACTACCTGGGGCTGGACGTGCACGACGCGCCGCGCGTGCGCCGCCGCGCGCCCGTGCGCGCCGGCATGGTGGTCACCGTGGAGCCGGGTGCGTGCGCTGCTCCTCTCGCCGCTGTGTATACTTGGGAGCTAAGCGTGAACATTTTTTTGTTGTAGTGGAATAGAAAAGAATAAATCATTAGCAGCTGTTCACTTATCATATAATACCGTACCATACGATATGATCACAAAATAATTTTGGAACGAAATTTCTTTGGGCAGCGTAAAGATTAAGCGTTCCATTTTCGGGGCGGGTAATGTTATGTGTCTAATATACAGACTATTTGACGCCTAATTTGTCTTAACCGTATCTTTTCTTGGACTCCGAATCTGCTCCGTACGAGCTGTTACACTGGTGACCACCATGGCCACAGGCGTCTACATCCGGCCGGACGACGAGTCGGTGCCGGCGGAGTTCCGCGGCGTGGGCGTGCGCCTGGAGGACGACGTGCTGCTGACGGACGGCGCGCCGCTCGTGCTCACGGCCGCCTGCGCCAAGGAGGTGCGCGACGTGGAGGCGCTGGTGGGCAAGCACGGCCTGTGACCCGTCCTAGACAGCTCAGCGTGGCGGACAGACGAAGATGTAGGCAATGATACGAGCCGTGCCCTGCGTGCTCAGCGTGGTCATTGTGAGCAAAGATCCCTCGAGGGAACTGATTAGTGGAGTGATATTAGATGTGGCGCGGCCGGTTTGTCCCCGCTGCTTATAGTAACTGCGGTCTACTTGTTACATTTAAGGGAACAGTTGCAAGTTTTCTACAAAAAAAAATTGTAATCCTGTACATACTACATATTACGTAAAAGGAATTCTTTGTACCCCATGTTAAACTAATGCGCGAAAGAACAAGTGTACGATTAAGAATAGAACCATTTTTTTATACAAAAGTACATAAAGTTGAAATTGATTTTGTAATGTATGTAAGTCAAAAAACTCAAACAATATTTGTAAACTTTATTATTCCTTGTTATATTGCTTGCGCATGGCAACCCAGAGACATTATCTAAATCGGATTATAAATCGAGTCAAGATTGTCACTGAGATTTAAGACAACGAATCTGTAATTACAAAAGAGATGTTTCAATCTTGGCCAGGTATTGTACACAATGTCAAAAATTCGACAAAAATCTCGAGAACCCGAGAAAAATACTTAAAATTAATTTAAAAGCGTACTTTTTCGATACAAAACCAGTTTAAATCAACTATTCAGCCTTTTAATATGGAGAAACAACTGATCTAAACAGTCTATGAACAAAACTGAAGTGTGACGACTTCAGTTTTATTCACAGACAGATAATTCTGTCGACTGTAACAACGCATGCCTACAAGTCTTTACTTTTTCGTAATGCTCTGTTGATTTGCAGCAACGAAAACAATGGTGGTGTTGTGCCGATATAGAAACACGCTCATTTGTATAAACGACATTTTGAATATTTGTTTTTATTGTAAATAGAATATATAAGTATATATTAAAGACCAATGAAGTAGTGTAAATTAAATTTATTGTTAATTTTTAGATGGTTTTTTATTTCTTGATTTTTATATTTATCTAAAATACAAGCATCTGTAATTTATTCACATAAAAATATACGACACGACGTACTTTAATATTAGATAAATGAAATTAAATAAAAATACACTAGTGTGGAAATTAATTTATTGTACTTCAAATATTTTATCATTTCTAATTCTATTTTCATTATTACAATACATTATCGCACATTGCCGCAAGATACGTATATAGTAAATCAGTTTGACAATCACACAGCATCCGTTCATTCGTTCACAAAATTGTCAAAGTATTAATAAAACTTTGGAATGTATGTATGTATGTGTTAATAGTCTTTTAATTCATATACAGTAGAATAGGAAATAGATCAGATCTCCAATATTCGAAAGAACGTTTGGAATAAATTATATATTACATAAAATTTCAGTAATTAATATAATAGATTAAAATTGTGTCCACTGTAAATAATATATAAGATGAAATATCAGTTTTAAAAAATGCCCTCTTTATTGTTTAAATCCCTATACATTTTTTTAGAATCATCAGGTTATCACAACACTTCTTTCTGATCGCTTTTAAACACGTTCCCCATTTCTTTAATAGTTGGAAATCATATGCATAACAGCGACATTGTGCGAGCGAGACATGGCATCGCTCTGTCGCAGCCGAGTGCCCGAACACAGCCGTCGTCAAACGACTAACTGTCAAATAGCACAATAGCAGTGTCGAATAGAGTCAATACGGTATTATAAACGTACCATCTGAAGTCAATACGAAATCAATAATCATTAAAATAATTGCAACTCGTCGTAGAACCCTTAAACAACCCACGAAGCCCTATACTCGTCTACAACTCTTACAATTAAACAATAAAATAGATATTTGCACATAGTCGAAACCAGCACGACTCCATTTATTATAAGAGATTTAGAAATGTGCATACAAATTAGGTACACATATATTTTCTTAATTCATAAAAGGCACTTGTAAAATTAGTCTAGTTATTTAGATCACTACTTATAATTAGATTATGACTTAAAATCTATTATAGGAATGAGCACACCTTAGCGCCGGGCGAGAGGAAAGAACGATGATTATAAATGCAAAGTATAGAACTACCCAAACAAAATATATGAACATAATTAAAATGCATTTGTTAACCTACAAAGTTACTACAACAAATAAAAGAAATACTCGTGATTAAATTTCATCTTCAAAATTTGTAACATAGAAGCCATATTGAGAATAAAAACAATAAATCCGAAGAATGTTCAAGTCATTAACAGAAATTAAAATAAATTACAAAAAAAATTTTTTTTCATTAACAAATTATTCAAATAACGGATTTAATTGTTAACCTCGTTGACTGTGCACTATAAAATCAAGACCACACAGAATGATCTATTACGTTCAAGTCACGGGCATTAACATGGGCGAAATCACCTAACATGTTACATAATCTTTGAGTTAACATTTTCATCCACAATAAAATGGGCGAATGACACGAAATCCTTCATTTTGGACGTACAAGTGAAATGGTCGCAGTGTGAGGATACTCGAGAAGCGCTCCGCCGGCCGCGGGCGCCGCGCGGCGCTCACCAGGCGGCGCCGTCGGGCAGCCCGCCCGGGTAGGCGCCCGTGAGGCAGGCCGCGCAGTGCCCGCCCACGCCGTCGCTGGGCAGCGTCTTCATGTTGTAGTGCACGGCGCTCACCAGCCCCTCCACGCTCAGGTACTCCAGGCTGTCCGCGCCTGCCGCGTATTTAAACCAGTATGATTCTAGTATTTATAATGTGGACGATTCAGGGGTGTTGGTAAAATATTTTGCCCAACAGTGGGATATAAATGTAATACACCTGTTACTGTCTCAACTCCACTATTCTAAATACTCTTTTAAAGTTTACTTCAAATGCTTACTCACCGACATGTTCGGCCAACTGGTACGCGTCCATCTTGTTAGCGATGAGCTCCTCGCGCGTGGGAATATTGATCCCCATGTAGCAGGGGTACTTGAGAGGCGGGGACGCTATCCTGATGTGTACCTGGTTAAAAAATAGGACCCGTCAAATTGTGTAGCACGATACAACATCAGAAGACGAGAAGTTAATTTCAGCTACGTTTACGAACATAGCTACTTTTTAAATTACGGGTTAACAACGCGCGCACTTTTTAATAGCCCACAATTTTGTTACTAACGCACAAACTATTTAATAACTCGCAAACATGTCAATAGGTAGCGCGTGCACCTCGGCGGCGCCGGCGTCGCGCAGCAGCTTGATGATGGGCCCGATGGTGTTGCCGCGCACGATGGAGTCGTCGATGAGCACGATGCGCTTGCCGCGCACGTTCTCCGACAGCGCGCCGAACTTCTTGGCCACGCCCAGCTGCCGCAGCCGCGTCGACGGCTGGATGAACGTGCGCCCCACGTACCGGTTCTTGCACAGCACCTCCATGAACGGGATGCCCGACTGCGACGGTCCCGGGCGACAGAACAACATCAGAGACATGTTTTATTAACGCGCTAAATATTTATTATTATTATTATTATTCCGAGCCGACTTGGTTCAGTGGTTAGCGAACCTGATTGTTACGCCGTGTTTATTATGTAAATAAAGTCTATACATAATTCTATATATTTACATGCAGTTTATAAATTCTTTAATTACAATATCACAAGTTCTTTCGATACTTAGTAAATTCGATTGCCGTTTGTTAACATGGCATATTATAATTGTCAAATTTAAAACAAACTATTTAGTTTTGTATAAACGAAATCAAAAATCGAGATTTAACTTGAGTAAGATCACTACACCACACGGCAGATATAGAGCCGCGATGCGTTCGTATACGTGAGTCGAGGCTACCTGTCTGGCGTAGCCGTGCGCCGCCGCCGTGCCGGACTCGGGCACCGACGACACGATGTCGGCCTCCACGGGCGACTCGCGCGCCAGCATGCGCCCGCACTGCAGCCGCGCCGAGTACACCATCTGGCCTGCGCGCAATCCTCACAGTCAGCGAATGTTTTTAAATTACTACTTAGTCTTCTATATTATATGTTTTAATTAATATTTTTTATACAATAGACCCGTGTTTGGCTACGAGATGTAGAATAGGACGTAACTTGCATATTCACTGTGCTGTTAAATAATCGCCAGTTACTTGGCAGCAGGGCAAGGCCCCCGGCCGGCCGACCAGTACCTTCGAACATGCTGTCGGCGCGCGCGAAGTACACGTACTCGAAGATGCAGAAGGCCTGCTGCTTGCCGGCGGGCCGCTCCACCACGTCCACGGTGCGGATGCCGTGGCGCGACATCTCCACCACCTCGCCGGGCAGCACCTCGCGCACGTACCGCGCGCCTGCACAGCGCGCATCGGTTGTGGCCAGACGC